>JYDK01000332.1:0-28044 GCA_001447435.1 Trichinella sp. T6 | reverse complement strand
TTTTTTTATCGTTTGTTCACTGGTATATATTTTAATAGGCAAGCAACTGGAGGACGGCAGGACATTGTCAGATTATAACATTCAGAAAGAAAGCACATTGCACTTGGTGCTTCGTCTACGCGGTGGAATGCAAATTTTTGTTAAGACTCTTACTGGGAAAACCATCACGTTGGAAGTAGAACCATCTGATACAATAGAAAATGTGAAAGGAAAAATACAAGATAAAGAGGGAATTCCTCCGGATCAACAACGTTTGATTTTTGCTGGTAAGCAGTTTTTTGTTTTTTATCTAGAATTCATGTGCATGTCTTTTATAGGAAAACAGTTGGAAGATGGTAGAACGTTGTCGGATTATAACATCCAGAAGGAAAGCACACTGCATCTGGTGCTTCGTCTCCGTGGTGGAATGCAAATTTTTGTTAAGACTCTTACCGGCAAAACGATCACCTTGGAAGTAGAACCATCTGATACAATAGAGAATGTAAAAGGGAAAATACAGGATAAGGAAGGAATTCCACCGGATCAACAACGTTTGATTTTTGCTGGTAAGCAGTTTTTTGTTTTTTATCTAGAATTCATGTGCATGTCTTTTATAGGAAAACAGTTGGAAGATGGTAGAACGTTGTCGGATTATAACATCCAGAAGGAAAGCACACTGCATCTGGTGCTTCGTCTCCGTGGTGGAATGCAAATTTTTGTTAAGACTCTTACCGGCAAAACGATCACCTTGGAAGTAGAACCATCTGATACAATAGAGAATGTAAAAGGGAAAATACAGGATAAGGAAGGAATTCCACCGGATCAACAGCGTTTGATTTTTGCTGGTAAGTAATTGTTTTTTTTTAATTGTTTGTTCACTGGTATATATTTTAATAGGCAAGCAACTGGAGGACGGCAGGACATTGTCAGATTATAACATTCAAAAGGAAAGCACACTGCATTTGGTGCTTCGCCTTCGTGGTGGAATGCAAATTTTCGTTAAGACTCTTACCGGCAAAACGATCACCTTAGAAGTAGAACCATCTGATACAATAGAGAATGTAAAAGGCAAAATACAGGATAAGGAAGGAATTCCACCAGATCAGCAACGTCTGATTTTTGCTGGTATTGAATTATATTCTTTTTTTATTATCAATTTATTTTTATATAATGTTTATAGGAAAGCAATTGGAAGACGGTAGAACGTTGTCTGATTACAATATCCAAAAGGAAAGCACCTTGCACTTGGTGCTTCGTCTCCGTGGTGGAATGCAAATTTTTGTTAAGACTCTTACCGGCAAAACGATCACCTTGGAAGTAGAACCATCTGATACAATAGAGAATGTAAAAGGGAAAATACAGGATAAGGAAGGAATTCCACCGGATCAGCAACGTTTGATTTTTGCTGGTAAGTAATTGTTTTCTTTTTTTATTGTTTGTTCACTGGTATATATTTTAATAGGCAAGCAACTGGAGGACGGCAGGACATTGTCTGATTATAATATCCAAAAGGAAAGCACACTGCATTTGGTGCTTCGTCTACGCGGTGGAATGCAAATTTTCGTTAAGACTCTTACCGGCAAAACGATCACCTTAGAAGTAGAACCATCTGATACAATAGAGAATGTAAAAGGCAAAATACAGGATAAAGAGGGAATTCCACCAGATCAGCAACGTTTGATTTTTGCTGGTATTGAATAATTATATTCTTTTTTTATTATCAATTTATTTCTATATATTGTTTATAGGAAAACAGTTGGAAGATGGTAGAACGTTGTCGGATTATAACATCCAGAAGGAAAGCACACTGCATCTGGTGCTTCGTCTTCGGGGTGGAATGCGAAATTTTGGGAAAACTGGCCAAACGGCAATTTCGGACGTGGAATCATTTTGTACAATTGGTTGCGTGAATATTCAATTTCAAAATCAGTTGTTGCTAAATGAGCGCCGTGGAAATTTCTCTGCGAAGTAAATACTTTAAGATTTTTCTGTGTATATGTACATTTTTATGTGAATATTTTGTAGGAAAGCAGTTGGACAATAGTGGCACGTTGTTAGCTTTTAACATTTAAGTAAACTGTACGGTGAATTTAGTCAGTTACGGTGATTATATTTTTTTAAATGTAAATGAATATAAAAGTTCTGATTTCTAGTGAATTTTCTTTTTTGTTGTTTCTTTGTTTTTCGCATATGCTCTCTGTTGAAAATTAATTAGTCGAAATTTAATAAAGAGTTACGCAGTTTTTGCTGCTTCATTTCGAAATATTTTCAAAAAACGGAAAGTTTAATTTTGTAAATTGCTATATTTTCAATGATTTCAGAATGTATGTGTTGAATGTGAGGATGAAATTTTAATAATTACGTATCGCGACATACAAATTAGCGTTTTATTGTCTATTTTTTGGTTGCTTTGTGGATCATTGGCAATCAGTAGAAAACCTTGTTTCATGTCAGCACAGTAGTCTTATTGACTGTAATAAAATAAAGGAAGCATCCTTAACCAACAAGCAAATTTAAGTAATGAACAAATTTATAAGCACCGATGTAGTACTTTTTATTTTCTTTTTCAAACTTTTAACTGCTAGATGAAACAAATCAAGGAAGTGCTACTTTAATTCTGCTTAATCGCAGGTGATGAAGTTTTTGCCACATTGGATGTCGCTTAATTTTTTTTTGACTTGACAAACTTTTTAATGAAAGTTTTCTTATCACATGTTATAGCAACACTGATATATACGCATATATATGTACGTATATATTATTGCCAATTTGTCGGACAACTGTTGCAATGTTGAATTCATGAAAAGGAAGTTGCGCTCATATTTTGTCAGGTTGCAACAAAATAATTATCATGTCGAATATCAAGGAAGAAAGACTTTTCATTTGACGATCTCTGCTAAATTCAAACATATTTTCGAAATATATAACACTGAAATAGTGAAATCATAATATTCAAAAAAATCATTGAATAGGTTCTCAAAATTTATGTTGCAGTAATATATTTAAACGAAGTCAATGTAAAAATTAATATACTTCAAAATTATAAGTGATAAAGCGTTAAGAAACTTCGAATTCAAGACGGAAATATTACAATGACCATAAGCAAACTAGTTAAGACAGAACGAGCAACATGAACGTGATATGTTGTGATGGTAAAGAAGGTTCAGGAATGAAGAACAAACAGATTCAGTTCTCATACCTTTGAATAATGCTTCTCTCTAAGCGGCCTCAACTTTCTTTAGCACTGTCATATAGGTAGAGCCATTTTTGAATAATAATTATGGCAATAATATGCTATATTTCAAACTATAAAGCTTGTTGAAAAACTAAAGAGACAGTTATTAGAATATTCAGTTGAAAACTTTCATACTTAAAAACCATTCCTTTTAAATGGTAAAATAAGGTAATAATCCAAGAAATTAAAAAAAAATTTTAGATAATTTTAAAATTTTATGCGGCGCGGAATAATTTTCATCGAGATGATAAAAAGAATAAAAGATGAATTGCCATTGCAAACCAAATTGCAGAAACGATAAATTTCATAACTGTTTTACTATTAGCCGACAAAAGAAAACAATAATGAAAAATTGCACTTGTATCCAACTAATAAACATTTTGTAAAATATTCTCATGATTTCTAAATAGCATGCAATATACCTATAAACGTAGCATTCTACACAAACAGATAAATATTGATTGGATGAAACAAAATGTAAAGAATTTTAGTTTAATTTATAAAATGCAAATAAATCTGGCATATTATTTCGTGGATATTTTCACCGCGGACAGTCTTCAACTTGAGCAGCAATGTCATTAAATCTGGCGAAAATAGCAGCTTGATCAATACAAATTGCCATCGCAGATTGGACAGTTTGGTTTTTCTAAAGCAAAGATAAATTATCATTTTAATTATAAAAAATATTTTTAAATGTAGTTACAGCATATGGCCTATCAATGAGGCAAAATATATTTCCAGGATCAGAAACAGCCCAATTCGTCAAATCAGCATCAAGATTAGTGTCGTGATCACCAACTCGTGCGGGGCTTTTGATTAATCGAATATTTCTTTCCACTACTCTACAGTCTCCTTTAAGTTTATTGTCTCTTCTTGACCACACTTTTATTGTTTTTTCAAGAGCTTTTACAATCACTCTCTTGTATATTTCTAAAAATTTTATTTTAGTTGTTCTGAAGTGGAATAATTTACTCGCTACATATTTCATATTGATAAATCACATGTAAAATATCATAACATGTTTCTTAATATTTTAAAGTGTAGAAGGACAATAATTTTATTTTCAAGCTTCACTTAAAGCGAAGGCGCATTGCCAGTATTACAGAAACTTGAAAAATATTCCTCTATCTTTCAATTTGCACATTTGATAAATCAATCATCATATATTCATAGTCAATATAATATTTTATTAATATATATGCATTTATTTAAGCATTGATATGAAGTGTTGTTTTCAGTTGATTTAACTTTTTCCAAACTTTTCACCGCTGGATAAGCAAAACAGATCAAATTGCACAGCAGTTCCGCACTTTTACTGAATAGCAAAAGCACAGTAATCACAGATGCTAACAAAGTTGCAGCTTCACAACGATTTCGTCCAGTTTTTTCTTCAATTTTATTAAAAACTTTCCCAACAAATGTTTTATTATCACTGATGATATCAAAAAGATCGAAAAAAATTCCTTGAACAGTTGTTGCAAATTTCAAGAAGTACAAAATATAGATTCCCACTTCGACCATAGTCATCAAATGTTATTAAATTTTCTTTTTCTTTTCCCATAATTTAAATTCAAAATTGTTTAAACAACTTCAACGCACAGTTTAAAATTTTAAACGTCGAAAATTGCTCAGCGCTTATAGTTTAAAGTAATTTCAATTTTAATTTCAACCAACGTTTGCAAATAAAATTTTGTTTTCAAGAATTAAATTTGTCAAACAATTTTTTACTTCTGAGATTCTTCTTCAGCAAATTCCTAAATTACACTTGTCCTTTCATACTTCAACTCATGTTTGGCTTTCTGCAATTTCTCTTTCATTAATAACAAAGCAAATGTAAAAAAACATATAACGCAATAATGATACACAAAAATACACATATCTTACCTAACTTAATGTTAATAAAATCAGTCAAAAATAACAGTAGATAAAAATAACACAAACATTCTTGCACATTAACTTTGTTGTTTCTTATTTCTGCCATACAATAAAATCTCTAATGATTATCTGTAAAGCACCAATTACACGAAAAATAGATATCTATTCGTTGTTGGAACATGAACTATGAACACTAAATTTATATTTTAATCAACAATTATCCTAAAATATTAAAATAAGTAACAAAATGTAAAAATAGACATGATACAAAAAAAACAAAAACAAATTGGAGTAAAGGAGACGATGTGGTGAAAGAAAGAACAGGCTGCAGCTGTATTTTGACGATTGTATATAAATCAACAGCAATAATGGCGTGTTCAGCATACATGTTCACATGCAAGTGTTTGGTATCTCTAATTAATTACATTTTTCAGTTGTTTTGCAATAAACTCAAGCTACAACCGCAAACAGTCGAAAAACAAATGCACTGATTTGTAAATGAAAAAAAATTGAGAGATTAGGGCAAATGGAATTACTGGAAAGTGAGAAAGAATGCAATAATTTACCTCATAATCGATAAAAACAATTAGCTGCAGGAAACATACATCTTACCTTTACCTATGTCCAACTTCTTAAATAAACTATTATGTGAATTTCATTTTTTTCATTTAAATTCAGCTCAGTTTATATGAGATAATTATTAAAAACAAGAATCTGCTAAAAATAAATATTCTTAATAATAACCATTTATAGAAGATAAATCAAACAGATTTATTAAATAAATCTAATTAGGAATGGCAAACATTCGTAAGAATAAATAATAATAGCAGAATGTTTGCATAGATGATCTTAATCAGTTTAGATAAATCAGAGACACAAGAGAAGATGCAAAACCACCTTCAGCTGCTTGTACATTTTATTTTAATACTTTTCTCACAATCACAAAATCCAAACCCTAAATGCCGAGCTAATGATGGCAATGCTGAAGTAGACTGGTCAGTTACGAAGATTTATTTGAAAAAAAATTACAGCATTATTGAATTGCCATCACATTAGGGTGCTTTCAGGGCAATATTATACAAAGCTCCAGGACAGACCAGAGGCAAAATTATCGTTTCAAACAGCGCCGCTGCATGGGTGAATGGAAACGCGGAGCTTACACAACGCGACCAACAGTCGTTTGGAGTTACACTACAACATGTTGTAGGGAATGACAATAACATAAAATTTCTTGCATACAACAATGTTCCACCAGGCATGCCCAACGTAAAAACAAAGTCAAATAGCAAAGGTATGAAAGTGAATCTCAAAACTTTCAGTATCAAATTGTCCAACAATTTTAAGGAGTGATAATTGTACAAACAACTCAAAATACTGATGCCGCTTCATGGATTATTCATACTGTACCTGGATTTCCAGCTGCAAAAACGGGCTACAGCTGGCCAGTAGCTGAAAATGCTAAAGGACATTTATTAATTTGTTTGACCATTTCAGAAAGCCAAATAAATGTTATAGGTTTGATTGACGTTCATTCTAATTGTTAACACTTAATTCATATTTATAAAACATTCATTTCAACCCCACGTAAAATTAGCACCTTTTACCATGAGTGAAATTAAAATTTTCAAGTGCAATCGCTTAATGGATCATTATCATATGTAATATAAATGAAAGATTTAGTTAACGGCACCTTAAAAAGAAGAACAACATTGTACTGATACATTGAATTTGTATCCATCTGATGGTACTTTTTGTTTAGCTGCATCATTGCTTCGAGCTGAGCCTTTAGTACATTATAATGATATTCCTGAAACGGAAACCGTAGGAATGCAATATTTCAAAAAATTATCAGATGGACAGTTTCCAACAGTTCCTCCATATTTGTCAAGGCAATCGATTAAAACAGCAGCACNTGGGCTGTTTCTGATCCTGGAAATATATTTTGCCTCATTGATAGGCCATATGCTGTAACTACATTTAAAAATATTTTTTATAATTAAAATGATAATTTATCTTTGCTTTAGAAAAACCAAACTGTCCAATCTGCGATGGCAGTTTGTATTGATCAAGCTGCTATTTTTGCCAGATTTAATGACATTGCTGCTCAAGTTGAAAACTGTCCGCAGTGAAAATATCCACGAAATAATATGCAAGATTTATTTGCATTTTATAAATTAAACCGAAGTCTTTTGCATTTTACGTTTTATCCAATCAACATTTATTTCTTTATGTATTATGCTACTTGGATCAACGCGGAACTGCTAATAAAATTGCGTAATTTATTTGCGAACTAGTTTTGAATGTAGAATAGCTTTTCTTTGAACAGCCGATGAGAAAAATGTTGGCGAAATAAAAGTGAACAGTTGGATTGCACCCCGTGAAAAACGAAAAGAAGATACTCATAGAAATTTTTATTGGAACTATCCTAACTAAAGAAAATTTCCCAGTTAACTGGTAAACTAAATAAATTAATAATAAATTATCTGACTGTATAAGAATGGCGTGAAGTAATTTGAATATGTTATTTGCAGCAGAATGGTTTCTGAGCGAAGTTTCATGCACACGAGCAGTGTTCAGATACGGTCAACTGAAACAAGGACTCATTCAGAGTTTTAAATTCATAGTTTTTATTAAATACGCCATCTCATTAAAACTGATTTCAGGCAACCGTATTTTACATGGCAGATGTTCATTTTTGCCCAGTTTTCAACTTGAGTGGTAATGTCATTAAATATGGTGAAAATGTCAACATCATCAATGCAAGCTGTCATCGCAATTCTACGGTTCGATTTTTCTAAATTAAAGATAAATGATCATTTCAGTTATTAAAAGCTTTCATAAAAGTAATTTCAGTTTATACATTTACAGCATATGTTCTGGCTATGTGGTAAAATGGATTCAGCCCAGTCTGTCAAATCAGCCTCAAGATTGATGTCGTGGTTGCCAACTCCAACAGGGTTTTTGATTTAACAAAAATTTCTTTGAAGTTCTCCCTTGAGCTTACTGTTTCTTCTTGACCACACTTGTATGGTTTTTCTAAAAGCTTTTACAATCACTTTCTTCTGTATTTCTAAAAATTTTAATTGATGATGAATGGAGCACTTAGCATGCAAACTGGAAAAGAAGGTGATTTCAAAACAGAGAAATGCCGATGAAACTTAAACCATCCTGACCATCTATGACGAAGAAGCGTCCGTCGCCTCCGCTGAGCCATCAACATGTGATCTTATTTTGATTTTTAAAAAGGTGAAGTCCACCAAGTTCCTGGGCAAAACACTTCCCAACATTTTCTGAATATTGTCGGAGTATACATATACTTCATTCATGGAACATTTGATTTTTTGTTTTGAGACACTGATTCAAAGCATATATTGGTATTCGCTGTGGGCGCAAATCTTAGACAAATGGGGAAAACCGTTTATACCCAAGAGAAATTGAAACAAAAGAAAAGCTCTTTGCTACCGCTTTCCTCCCTGTACCGCAGCTCATACTGGCGTTAGCCTTCTTGAAAGAGGCACCACGTTAAGTTTATTAGCTTTATTTCAATATTTTTGGCAGGAGTGGATGACCAATTACAGGATGTCGCTTTGGAATGCACATAATGTAAATATCAGAAATAATAGCCATTTGGAAGGTTGGCATAATCAGCTCAACAATAAAGCGGTTGGAAACAAACTTGGGTTTAACAAACTGCTTCTGCTCTTGCTGCTAGAACAGGATGTAATGGAAACTTTAATGCCGTCTTCCAAGTGCTGATTTCGCATTATATTTTACTGACTGCTTTATTTCCTTTTTCATTGTTTTTATTTGTTGTTACTGATCACTTATATTTGTTTATTTTACTTTTTATGGTTCATTATTATTGTTATCTATGTTATTTACTGTTGTTTGTTATTGATGCTATTCTCTGCTATTTAGTGTTGATATTGTTGTTGGTGTTGAATATTGAAAAATACAAAATTATTTCTTTGTATTTGTTGACCTATTGATATGCCATTTCATCAAACTTCATTTAGTTACAATAATAATGAAGTGAAGAAAATTCTTTTTTAATAGTATTATCTCTGGTCACTGGAAGTGATCACTAAAAAGTGCGAAATGGAAAAACAAATATTTAATTACCAAGCTATTAACGCCCAAAGCAGGCATTTACAAATGAGAATCTATCACAAAAATTGCTTCAAACCGTTAAATTAAGCAATAAATTAAACATCAAAGCAAATCAAAATTATTAATTACAAATCAATTGATGATAATTACATAGTTCAACAGAACTGCTAAATAATGGTTTGAGTAAACGGTCAGACATAGATAATCAGATTGTAAAATCTCTGTGAAAAAATGAAATTATGAAATAAATTTATTTCAGGAACAAGTTTTTCTTTAAAATGTATTCAGGAACGATATGTTCACTTAAGCAGTAGGCAGCTTAAATGTAACCAGCTTTAAAAAACTAATATGCACAAAAATTGTAAAAAAGTAAAAGAAACATTAAAAAATTAATTAACAAATTGTTTTCATCTCGGTATCAAATTACAGTATTCACCCACTCATAACAGACTGATTCATCAAATTTTAATTATAAAAACCTGAAAATCATTTAACATCACGTGACCTGGAATAACATATAAGTGTTAGAATTTACAGCGCAGCGTTCATTTCGTCGTTTTCGGCAGGTGGTGAGTGTGGCCTTATTTTTCAAATTTCATGTTTTCAGTTATTCACCCTTTCCTTGTATTTCATCAGTTCAACGGAATATTAATTAGTTGAAAATCTTTATTAATTTAATGATTATCAGTTATTAATTTAATATCGTACGGTGTATACTATTTATAAGTAAAACATACTTATGTTATTTTCGGCATGCATTATAAGTAACATTAATTTACTTTATACGTGTGCATAGTGTTTGGTAATGAAAAATCATTTAACCGTATAGTTATATGTAAATGATTTAGCAGATCATTTGTCATAGTAATAATTTGTTGTGTTTCAGATAGAATTCATCGCGAAATGCAGATATTTGTCAAAACTCTGACCGGGAAAACCATTACTCTGGAAGTGGAACCCTCAGACACAGTTGAAAATGTGAAGGGTAAAATTCAGGATAAAGAGGGAATTCCACCCGATCAACAACGTCTGATTTTTGCTGGTAAGTAAAGTGTAGGTTTGTTGACGCGAAGCTATGTTATACAAAGTTGATCTTTTCCTGTTTACTGTAATACGTGATGTAAACATTGGAAATTGTGTTTTTAGGCAAACAGTTGGAAGACGGACGTACTTTGTCCGATTATAATATTCAGAAAGNTGAGGTAAATCATCGCATTTTTTTCACTTTTCAGTAATTCCATTTGCTTTAATCTCTCAATTTTACATTTTTTTCTTTATTTTTCTAATTTACAAATCAGTGCTTTTGTTTTTCGACTGTTTGCAGTTGCAATTTGAATCTATTGCATAAAAAATTAATAAATGTTATTAATTACATATACCAAACACTTGCAAGTGAACGTGTATGCTGAACACGCCATTACTGCTGTTGATTGATATACGGTTGTGAAAAATCATCTGCCTGCTGTTCTTCCTTTCACCACAATTTCTACTTTATTCCAATTTGTTTTTGTTTTTTTATCATGTTTATTTTTACATTTTGTTACTTATTTTAATATTTTAGGATGTATAATTGTTGATTAAAATATGTTTAGTTTTGATGGTGCATGTTCAAATAACGAATGAAAATTTATATTATTTTACATGTAATTAGTGCTTAACAATCTGATCTGATCTGATCTGATCTGCTCTGATCTGCTCTGATTTATGAATCGTCAGAGATCTTTTTGTAAAGCAGAAAAAGGAAACAAAATAGTTAATGAGCAAGAATGTTTGTATTATTTTTGTTTATTGGTATTAATGATTTGTTTTATCAACAATGAGTTACGTAAAAGGTGCATTTTTTGTATCATCATTTTCTCGTCTTTCTTGTATTTTTATTTTTTTATTAGTGAGACAAAAATTGCAAAATGTAGTACAAGAGGTTGAGTATAAAAGTATAAGAACAATCTGAAAAATTGAATTTGGAGAAAAAATTGTTTGATTATTTATAAAGTTGTTCATGAAAATAGATTTGTATTTGAAAACGCTGGTATAGATTCAAATTAAAAATTTTAATTTTTTAATTGTTAAAAATTGAAGTAACTTTATATCAAGTTCTATTATATATTAGACTATAAACATTGAGAAGTTTTTGACGTTTAAAGTGGACGTTTTGAATTCAAGTGGAGCAAAAGTGACCGCATTCCCATTGAAACTGAAATAATGTCGACGCTCTGAAATCGCTTAATTTTTTTCAACAGCTACGTTTTTACAATTTGTTATCATGAAAGATTTATGAATATTTTTTCGAGTGATTGAACACTGAATAGTTGTCGTATAGACAGTTGCAAGCAGTAGGATAGTAAATTGCAGCACTTTACCGCTGGCTAATACAACTGTAATTTTCTGTTATATTTTAAGGCACTTATAAAGCAAGATGATCAATCCCAGAAATCTGGATATGTGTATTAAGCAGTTAAATTTTGTTGGATGAAACCGATTGTTATGCCACTTGATCGCATTAGGAATGCAGGTTTAATTTATACTGTACCGTATGCATAGCAGGATTTCTTTTGAACGTTGCGTAATACTGTCATTATACTTGATTGTTTTCAACGTTCAGTTTTTTCTGATATTTTGTGGAACATTTCTCATGAAGTTTTATCAAATTTAGCCATGAAAATGGAGGGACAAGAGTTACTCTTCCCCTTTTTCAAACTTGGTGCCAAAATACCTTGGTAACTCAAGGTTTAAAATTTTAAACTATGTATTAGAGTAGTTTTAACAAGTTTGAATCTATAGTATTTGAAAAGAAAAAGAAAACTTAATATTTTGATGACTATGGTCGACGTGGGAATCTATATTTTATACTTCTTGAAATTTGCAACATCTGTTCAAGGAATTTTTTTCGATCTTTTTGATATCATCAGTGATAATAAAACATTTGTTGGGAAAGTTTTTAATAAAATTGAAGAAAAAACTGGACGAAATTGTTGTGAAGCTGCAACTTTGTTAGCATCTGTGATTACTGTGCTTTTGCTATTCAGTAAAAGTGCGGAACTGCTGTGCAATTTGATCTGTTTTGCTTATCCAGCGGTGAAAAGTTTGGAAAAAGTTAAATCAACTGAAAACAACACTTCATATCAATGCTTATTATTGTACTTGATTATTTTTGGCTTCTTTGCAATTGTTGATTTTTTTGCTTACTCCATTAGCTACATTAATACAGTATATTGGCTGCTCAAATGTGTTTTCTTTCTTTGGTTGTTCATGCCAAGTTGCAGTGGTGCTGAGGTGCTGCATGGAATAATTTTCCCACCAATCTCATCTCAACCGAACAACTGCCAATGAAATAAATCATCTACATTATTATTCATTTTTTACTGTATTGCTTGTTTGCTTCTTCGTATGCCATATTTTGTAACACTTTTTGCATATTTTATCAATTATTTTTATTTTTTATTATTTATTTGCTTTAACTATGTGCAGTGAACAGCGCCTGAGGAGGCTGTTTGGAAATGAGATTTCTTCATTTTTACAAGTGCATTTCAATAAATATATCCAGAAAATCATGCCAGATGAGTTTCATTTTTTCAAAGTTTGCATTATCGAACTAATTGATTCAATAACTATGTTACAGAAATTAAACTTTCACTTATGATAATATGCATTTCCCAACTTCCTTACTATATCCCCAACTTTTTGTTCTAGTTATTTAACGTTGCAAAGCAATGTTTCCGAATAGCATAGCAATACCGAAAAAATAACTTCATAGTATTCACTGGCAAAACTTCCTTACTGAAAAAAAGCAATGATAATAAAGCTAAACTTTCAAGTATAAAATATTTGAATACGACATCACGTTGCTCATTAAAATATTACATTTCTATATATAAATTAGTGAGAACAAAATTCTATTCTCTCAACGCACACATATATATGTATAATTTATTTCTAATCTGAGTATAAAAACACAAACTCTGATAAATTAACAAGAGAAATTTTACTTCATCAAATATAACTGCTGCATTTTAGCAATAATTGTTTTTTTTGATAACGTGCTCATTAAATTGTATATGCTGTGAAAATTTTGAATTGAACAGTACTGCTTTTAAGTTTTATTATGAAGATTTCAAATTTTGTGATTACAAATCAAATAACTAGAACTTCTTTGAATTCGCAATAAGTAAAGCCATGATTTAATAGCAATAAAAATTTTACAGCTTTGCATGTATATTGTTGGAAATTTTGAGATACTGTAAATTAAACAGCCATTAAATTTCATAGTTCATTAAAACGACAGTTTAATTCAAATTCAAATTAAATCGGCACATTATTATATCAAACATTTCATTTTCAAAAATAAATAATTTAACTGTTTTATTTCTTTAACCAAAAAGTGCATTAATTCAATGTTTATGAAAAATACGCATGAAAAGCACCATTGCAAAGAAAATAAAAAACATCATAACAACAGATACAGCAAACCACCAATCGCAATATTTGGAACTATGCTGTCGAAGTTCTTTACCTTTATCAGTAAGATTGGAAAAATTTTTATCTGTCAGTGCACTTGCCTCCTTAATAGTCTAAAAATCATCAGTTATTAAATATTTGCAATAAAAAGAAATATTGAAATACGAAAAACAAAAAAAGGTGAACTGTACAAATGAAATTTAAAAACTGCTTTATGCAAATGACAATTTAATTCTGTTAAACAATGCTATAATGAGTTTCATTATTCTTCTGTGATAAAAGAAATTATAACTTGATTTTTATATGAACAATAATAATAATAATACAAAACATTCTTCTTAAACATACAAGTCATAGTTGAATACAAATAAGCAAACAAACCATATTATCTTTGCGGACTATATCTCCATAGGAAATAACGTTTTCCTTTAAATTCTTTGATAACTTTGATAATTGCTGAATAATTTTATCCTGAAGTTCATCTTCCAACATGCGATCAAATCCCTCATTTTCACAATATTCATCTATCAGAAAAAAAAGTAAATTATTGATAATTTATTCCTTGTACAAAGTGGAATAAATAATTTACCATCGCGCTTAACGTTTAGCAATTGAGAACGTAGTTTTCTTGCATGGTTTTCCACTGATAAAACTTTCAATTCTTTCAAAGTGACGCGCTTATCTTCCAATGGCACAGTTCGTTTAATAGTTTTGGATGGAAAATCATCCCTGTCCAAAAGACCTTGAGTAATTAGCTTCTGTTTGTCAAGCTCATTTACTTCACCAATTTTCATTAACTGCAGCAGAAATTGAACGTCACGCTCATATGCCATTACAACAGATTTATCAACAACTCTGAAATATTATCTGTTTAGAAGTGTAAAAAATTACAAAAATCTTACTTTCCATATTCCACGTAAAAATCAAAGAATAATTTTTCTGCAAATTTGACGTACTAAAATAATATTACTCTTGTAATAATTCACTAATCAATGAACATCAAATTTTTTAAAGTATACAACTGAAAAACAGCATTACATATATATATTTATATATTTATATATTTAAAAGTAATCATTTATGATTAAATATCTATATTAATACATACAGCCTTGAAATGACAAAAGTCCACATTTTTAATATTAGCTGCCATTTCCTTGCACCTCACCAAAAAGTTGCGCAGTCTCAACTCCGGCCGAGACAAATGACTCATTTCAAATAAATTAAATTTAAAAGTAAATCAAAATCATGAAACATGTGAGTATTTATTATCAAAAATCCAGATTGGTGACAGTTTGAATAATATGAAAATCAAGTAATTGCATATTAAGTCAAACATAAATGGCAGAGAGAGCTGTCTGTTAATAAATACTTTTTAAATAAGAGATATAATAATTCATTTAAGAAATATAATCAAACTAAAGAAAAATAATATATAATGAACATCCATGTTTTATAAAACAAACGAAACAGCAATTTTTTGTTTTTGCTAGTTTTTAGTCATAATTAAAAATATAATTTTATTAAAAAATAATATAATTTTACATCTATAATATGAAAAAAATGTTTCTGTATTCAATAAAATTTTCAGAACTCATTTTAAGTTTTGCATTTTCTGTACAACAAAACTACAGTAAGCAATGCAAATCTTTTCTTATTTACTGGAGTGATACATTTATTTTTTATAACAAATTTACAATATTTTGTGACATGAAAAATTTTTTTTAATTACTTCAATAAAATTTTATACTAAATACTATATTGTAAATTCGATTACAATCTGATATTCAAGTTTTTCCCGCATACACGATGAGGCGGGTGATTTGAACTGAATGTTGCTCGTTTCGTTAAAGCAAGCTAATGCTCTTTGAACAATAGCAAAACGAAATACTGAGCATGGAATCTTATTTCAACGATTGAAGTCAATAGAGAATAGGCAACAATGCAAACAAATCGACAGTTTAGACAATAATTTACAACTCTAACGTTCGTCGTAACTCTGCATAACGCTGCTCAACAATTACCACACGTCTCGCTCAATAATCATTTTTCTTTCTGTTTTCCTCGCATTTATAGTGCTCAGAAAATTCAACATCACGGTCTCTGTTGGTCAAAAATTCATTTCTATTATTCTCCTGTCAACTGTCATATATGTGACTGATTCTGCATCGCGGCACCAACTCATATATTGCTTACACATGTTCCCGGTCAATTTTCAAGTTTAATGGATAGAAATGAAGCAAACAACGCTTGTTTACTTCAATAAAAAGGTTGTAAACATGACACATAGTGACAGTAACACAATTAGTTAAAAACAGAACGGAATTTCCATTCTAGAATAAAAGTTTTTTTCTAAAACAATCTTAGCAATTAAAATATGTCGTGCTTCGCAATGTGATTGTGATTAAACGAAAAATTTTTAATTATTCAAAGTGATTTTAATAGGCAAATTATATTTTCCAGCGTGAGCCGGTTGGGTAATTTTCTTTTGTATGCATCAAAATCCAGCTTTGATTTAGATCATCGTTTCTCAAACGGGGTTCTGCAAAATATTGTCACAACTGCAAATTTTCTGACGATAATTCCAGACATTTTGCACTCTACTAAAGATGTGCACGCAGGGTCAACGTATCTACTAATAATTTTCTCCATTGTGAGCGTTTGGTGGAAGCTGTTGTTTACCTGAGTACTATTCGTTTTTACTGTAGCTTTCAGTTTTTACTCGTTTTGTTGCTCTCTCTGTTTTTCTCTTATTTAATCGAACATTAATTATTTATTTTGTTTTTTATGCCTGAAATGTGGCAGTTTTTGAATAGGACGCATCCAAGCAGTTCTGACTTGACTGGTGACAAGAAATCACAGTCATATGAAAGATAAAAGTGATGCTTATTCTGAGAGGCTGCTAGAATCTGAAAGTAAGCAGAGTTCATCATTTGTGAATATTTGAACCGTAACTGAAAAGGCTCAAGAAGCGAGTTATTTGATTGCGGAATTGATCATGCAGAAAAGAAAAAGTCACGCAATTGCTGAGAACCTAATAATGCCAGCATGCAAAATTATAGCAGGCAAAATGTTGGGACACGATGGAGCACAAAAAATGGAAAATATTCCACTTTTAAGCAGTACTTAAGAAAGTCGCTTAATTTAATTAATGAATAACGACGTGTTAATGAAATGTCACATAACTGTAAAGAATTTATGTAATCTACTAAGAAATAGCAGCTTTTCTTCTATTCAAGTTGATGAGTCAACAGATTTCACCAACAAATGTCACGCAATTGGTTTTTGTAAGATTTATCGACGAAATTCAAGAAATCTTTTTCTGTTGCAAAGAACTGCCTGAGATGAGCAAAGGAAAAGATGTATTTAATGTTTCCTGGAAGAACTGTGTTGGCATCTGTACTGATGGTGCCTTGTCAATGGTTGGCTCCACGAGAGGTTTTGTGTCTCTAGTTAAGCAAGAAAATCCTGACATTGTATCAACACACTATTTTCTTTATAGAGAGGTGCTGATTTCAAAATCTCTTGAAAGTAAATTGAAAAAGGTTTTTGACGATGTTAGAAAAATGATCAACATCATCAAACAAAGACCCGTTCACTCCAAAATGTTCAAAAAGCTGTGTGAAAGCCTGGATAAAGAACACGTAAATCTCTTGCTGTATACAGAAATTCAGTGCCTAAGTAGAAGAAGAGTTCTAAACATGGCGTTTCATCTCAAAAATGAATTGCAGGTTCATGAAATTTCAAAAAAAGAATAAGCCACATTTTCCCAAGTGCTTTGAAGGTCGCAGTGTCTCGCTTATGTAGCAGACATTTTTGATCACATGAATCTACTGAACAAGAAACTGCAAGGTTCCAATGATAATATACTTAGAGTGACTTCAAGTGACAAGATTCTTCGATTTAAAAAAGGTTGAATCTTCGGAATGATCATGTGGCAAAAGAAAATGCTGAAATGTTTCAGTTACTGTCAGACCTAAAAAGTAACGAGGAATATGAAGAAATTTTAAGTCCTATTTCAAACCATTTCGAAAAACTGCTGGTGAAACTATAATATTGTGGCGCCGTCAGGCGCTCGATTAATACGCACCATTTGTGATATAGAGAGTTTATTGTAAACAACGGGTACAAGACACTATACAAAGGATTGTAATGCTAAGATCAAGCAGGACGGGACGCGCACGCCGTATCACGCTTTACGTTCACCACCCTGACGACGTCACTTTACCGCCGGTCGCCCTACAAAAAGGTAAACGTGATGCGCAGGTGCAATTTCGTGGTCGTCGTCACAATATTTATTCATTCCCCCCTGCAAATCTCAAAATATAGGCGAAGTAAGATCAAATATGGTGAAAAGAATATTTTTCTTTTGTGTTGATTTTTCCTCACACAATTTGCTTAAATTTAAGACAATACATTAGTCAGAAAGAGCATACAGTAATTTCGTTTTCAAACATTTCGACATTGTAGTATCATTTATTTACAGTTGTTTCATGAAATGTTTTATTAAAAGCAAAAATTTGTTTTTATGATAATAATCATTTGAAAAATAGAAGAAAAGAATTTCAATATATGTAATCGGTTTGTGTTATGCAATCATATGCAGATCATAAGTAGGCTTTAAAAAGTAAGAAATTAAAATTACTTTCCATTGTACCGTGAGGTTATTAATAAACTAGGATTCACATGAAATCAGAGAATTTTTGAAACTGAAAAATTTATCACATCAATTAATTCATAAAAAAATTACATGGCAGTAAAACGCTTGCACATATAAAAATTATTTTTACTTTTATGCGCTATAAAATAATGATACTTTGAACTTGCATAACAAAATAAAAATAAGCACACATGTGATAATGAAAGAATGAAATGAAATTCAAGTCAGTAGAAAAGTGAACGTCACAGAAAAGAGAATAACTGACTAACGTTCAGTACGGTTTTCGCTTTGGTGGTAAATGGTCTTTGATAGATGGAACGTCTGCCATTGTATCCCTAGCAGACTGACCTTTAGCCATGCCTTCTAACTCAGGATCAACTCCATCTTCAGGTTCTACAGATGCAGGCGGTGGTGCTGGTGCAGCAGCTGGAAATGGTGTCGGAATTGTCGGAGGTGGTCCTGCAGTGTAATTAGGAACTGTCATAGGCATGAAAACCGGTGCTCCCATTTGCTGTGGATACACCTGCCCAGGTGGATAGCAAGGATATAATGGTTGTGGTGGTCTTAGAGGAGTTGCTTGTTCCTTTCCATCTCTTTCTCCCTTGCTGCACCATCCGCAAAGAACCAAAAATGCAATCATTGCAGCGAAAGCAATCAACAGCATAAGAATTTGGACCTCTAAGGTAGAAGTAACGACAGGTACATTCAGAAATGCCATCGCTAGCTCAGAGAAGCTTAGTGTCCTGGTAGAACAATATGAAATATCTGATAAAGCTGAATTGAAATGAATATTGAGCCCAAAGATTGTAAATTTAAACAACATTCACTTTAAACAGCACAGACACATTCCATTAAAATGGTTTAAAGGCTGAAATTTTAAAATATACTGCATTCTGTTGAAGCTGAAAATTAACTGGTACTGTGAAAGTTATAGAGAATATTCATTTTTGGATTTGCGTACTAACTTAGGGCATTTTCGTGAATGTCAATTGCAGTTGTCATCTTTGAAGAAAGAAAATTTCCAGAGAATTTCTGCAAATGAGGCACATCATCTCCGCTACACTGCTATTCTCGACATCCACGATTTGATCCACCAATTGATTCGCTTCCTGAAACAAAAACAAACACAAAAAAATTAATTAATCTTAAAGACAAACTTCAAACAGAATACAATTTAGCAGACGCATGCATACATCAAGCTGTTTTTGCATTTCTTCTCTTTGTCGATTAGCTGAAGTGAGTTCCAATTCGAGTTTTTCACTTGCGCGCCATGCATTTCACTGAACAAATCCATCGGTTGGAAATGATCGCTTTCACCGTCTTCTTCATTCGCTTCTTCCATTGACGCTTGCAACTGCTTGAACATTGCCGGACTGGACACTTTGTCGTCCACGAGAATTTGCATACCAAAAACGCTTTGGGCCAAATTGCTCATATTCGAATTGAACAATTCCTCATTTTTCAACTGGTCCACTTCTTTTTTCAAAGCCAACCTTTGTTCACGTTCTTGCTGCAACGAACGCAGCGCCTCTTCAACTTGACGTTCGGCGATCTCTTTCAATTCTGAAGCTTCGTCACTTTGAAAGCGCAACACTTGCATCTCTTCGTACAGTTTTTCCAATTCAAATTTCATCGAATCAAAATCAATTTGAACTCGTTTCGTAGAATCCAACTAATTTAAAAACAGTAAAAAAACATCAATTCACCACACTGACGACGTCACTTTACCGCCGGTCGCCCTACAAAAAGGTAAACGTGATGCGCAGGTGCAATTTCGTGGTCGTCGTCACAATATTATTTTCCATCCCTTTCAATTGGAGAGTGTTTTTCAGTGAGGGATCCATATCCAACAATGGCAATTTGCCTTTATTTAAATAACGCAGAAATGCAAAAAGAATAGCTACAAACTAGAAGTGATTGCAGACAAATGCAACTGCTACACATACAACGAAATCAGATCAAACACCGCCATTCAGTTTGCCATCCCCGCTCCATACCGTTTCTTTTTCGATCTTCAAGTTCCAGACTGATTACTATACAAGTGAGCAGTTCTATTTGTTTGTAAAAGAATAAGCGATAGAAGCTAGCGTTAACAACAGCTTAGAGTTGACGATGTTACAACTAATGCGCAAATACTTATGACTAATCAAAATCCAATCTGAATGAAACTTTTGCAGTTCAGCGTCAATGTTGTTCCTCTTACTTTTCAGAGATGTAACAAGCCTGTTGTTGGTATTCCCGAAGTGTATCCATATTTTTATAATATTCTTTTAACAGAAACTGATGAAGAAGAACTAGCTCATATTCACATAAACAGATGCATTACACGTTTATTTCCAGTTAGAGTTTTTAACTGTTAAAGAAATGAACTGAGAAAACTCCACAACAGAACATCTGTAATCACACAAGCTGACTGTAAAAATCAAATGAAGGAAAAAAGATTATTTTTTCCAGTCAGCATAAAAATTAAGATGAAATTGTTAGAATCATTGCAAATTTAATCAAATATTTTAATATACTAATATCTTAATAAAAATATTTAATTATTTGTTAAAAATAATTAAATGCTAAATTAAATTACAAAGAAGTGTTGTTAAATGCACATTATTATCAATGTCTGGTAACAAATAAATAACCAGAACTGCATGAATAAATAAATTAAGAAAAAATTTTAAATATTTATCAACTTCAAATAAACAAATATTTCCATGCATAATCATTGCGCATTTTGTTCATGCAATGACACAGAAAAGGATGCTAAGCTACGTTAAGCTGCATATATATTTTATTTTAATAGCTTTTTCAGAGTCACAAAATCCCAAATGCAGGCAAGCAGACGGTGGAGGTGATGTAGACTGGTTGGTTATTAAAAATTATATGCAAAATAAAATACGACACTATTGTTTTGCAGTTAGATGATAGTATTGTAGGGCAATATTATACAAAGCTCCTGGCCAAGCTTCAGGCAAAATCATCGTTTCAACGAACGCTGGCGCATGGGCGAATGGAGCCGCAGTCCTTACACAACAAAATGGACAATCGTTTGGAGTTACACTAGAACATGTTGTAGGGAATCACAATGAAATAAAATTCCTTGCATACAACAATGTTCCACCAGGAATGCCCAACGTAAAAACAAAGTCTAATAGCAAAGGTATGGAAATCAATCTAGAGGATTTCTATATCAAACTGCCGATCCATTCAAAGGAGTGATAATTGTACGAACAACTGCTAATACGGATGCCGCTTCATGGATTGTCCATACTGTACCAGGATTTCCAGCTGCAAAAACGGGCTACAGCTGGCCAGCAGCTGAAAATGCTAAAGGACATTTATTAATTTGTTTGACCATTTCAGAAAGCCAAATAAATGCCATAGGTTTGATTGACTTTTATTCAAATTGTTAATACTCATATTTTCATTCATATTTATAAAACATTCATCTAAACTCCACACAAAATTAGCACCTTATTCCAAGAGTGTAATTATAATTTTAAAGTGCAATCAGTTAATAAGCCGTTGTCATATGCAATATAAATCAAAGATTTAGTTAACGACATCTTAAAAAGAGGAACAACATTGTACTGATACATTGAATTTGTATCTGATGGTACTTTTTGTTTAGCTGCATCATTGCTTCATGCTGAGCCTTTAGTACATTATAATGATATTCCCGAAACGGAAACCGTAGGAATGCAATATTTCAAAAAATTATCAGATGGACAGTTTCCAACAGTTCCTCCATATTTGTCAAGGCAATCGATTAAAACAGCAGCACAGGCTGCGGTAACTGTAAACGTTTACAGCAAGTCAGCAACATCTAGATATGGTAAGTAGTGGCAAAAAACAGTATGAAAAATTTATTTTTAATCCTTTATGTAATTATGAATGAAAATGCATATTCAATAAGGAAAGTAAACGTTTGAAAAATTAAAATATTTGAATGATATAAAATGAAATTTACAAATTAATAAATGCATATATATTAATAAAATATTATATTGACTATGAATATATGATGATTGATTTATCAAATGTGCAAATTAAAAGAGAGGAAGATTTTTCAAGTTTCTGTAATACTGACAATGCACCTTCACATTCAGTGAAGCTTCAAAATAAAATGCTGTCCTTCTACACTTTAAAATATTGAGAAACATGTTATGATATTTTACATGTTTTATGAATATGAAATATGCAACAAGTAAATTATTCCACTTCAGAACAAATAAAATTAAATTTTTAGAAATATACAGGAGAGTGATCGTAAGAGCTTTTAAAAAATCGATAAAAGTGTGGTCAAGAAGAGACAATAAACTTAAAGGAGACTGTAGAGTAGTGGAAAAAAATATTCGTTTAATCAAAAGCCCTGCACGAGTTGGTAATCACGACACTAATCTTGATGCTGATTTGACAAACTGGGCTGTTTCTGATCCTGGAAATATATTTTGCCTCATTGATAGACCATATGCTGTAACTACATTTAAAAATTTTTTAATAACTGTAATGACAATTTATCTTTAATTTAGAAAAACCAAACTGTCCAATCTGCGATGGCAGTTTGCATTGATCAAGCTGATATTTTCGCCAGATTTAATGACATTGCTGCTCAAGTTGAAGACTGTCCGCAGTAAAAATATCCACGAAATAACATGCCAGATTTATTTGCAGTTTATTAATTAAACTGAAATCTTCTGCATTTTATGTCATTTATCTAATCAACATTTATCTGTTATGTAGAATGCTACATCTATCAGTATATTGCATGCAGTTTGGAGATCTTGAAAATATTTTAGATAAACCTTTAAATTTTAAAATTATCTAAAAATATTTTCTTTTAATATGGTTAATTTTTATTTTATTGTACTATTTAAGAGGAATGTTGATGTTTTTAATTATGAAAAATTTCAAGTGAATATTCTAATAATTGTCTCTTTAGTTTTTCAACATGTTTTATATTTTGAAAATAGCATATTTTTGCATTAAATATTATGGAAGTGTTTTTTTAGATATGTGATACTACTGAAAAGGAATGAGGTAAATTTGAAGAATTAAGCTTGAAAAGAAATTTATGACTTTGATGGAATAATAATCTTCTTTAATAAGTAAAATGTGAAATTCTGAAGCCTTTTAAAAGTATTACTTTCAAAGTCGAAGTCGTTTCCACTTAAAAAAAGTAGCAAATTCAAAAAAGTAAAAGTTAAAAAATTTTTTAAAGTAAAATATTACTACAGAACAAATGCATATTACCACTACAATGTGATCTATATATCATAAATTAATGAAATTGATGAGGTCAAAGGTAAGTAGATATAGTCAAAAATGAAATTTTGATAGACAACCATCATCCAATAACGGATCATCGCTGAATAGCTAATAAAATTGCGTAGTTCACTTGCATACTAGCGTTGAACGTAGAATGGTCTGTTTGTGAACAGCAGATAAGAAAAATGTGGGCAAAGTAAGAGCAAACAGTTGGATAGCACCTCGTTGACGGTAGCAAAAAGAAAATTCTCTTAGAAATTTTTGCTGGAACTTGTCCTAACTAAAAGAAACTTTCCAGTTAAATAATAAACTAAATAAATTAATAATAAAATATATGATTGTACAAGAAAGCGTAAAATATTTCTAATAAATTATTTACAGCAGAGTGATTTGTGTGCGGTGCTTCAGGAAGAAAGCTGATCAGCACGCAAACAGTGTTCAGATACGGTCAACTGAAACAAGGACTCATTCAGAGTTTTAAATTCATAGTTTTCATTAAATACGCCACCTCATTAAAATTGATTTCAGGCAACCGTATTTTACATGGCAAATGTTCGATTTTGCCCAGTTTTCAACTTGAGCGGTAATGTCATTAAATATGGCGAAAATGTCAGCTGGACCAGTGCAAGCTGTCAACGCAGATTCTACTGTTTGATTTTTATAAATTTAAGATGAATTATCATTTCACCTATTAAAAACCATCAAAAGAGTAATTTCAGTTTATACATTTACAGCATATGTTTTGGCTATGTGGTAAAATGGATTCAGCCCAGTCTGTCAAATCAGCCTCAAGATTGGTGTCGTGGTTGCCAACTCCAACAGGGTTTTCTATTTAACAAAAATTTCTTTGAAGTTCTCCTTTGAGCTTACTGTTTCTTCTTGACCACACTTGTATCGTTTTTCTAAAAGCTTTTACAATCACTTTCTTCTGTATTTCTAGAAATTTTAATTGATGATGGATGGAGCACTTAGGATACAAACTGGAAAAAAGGCGGTTTCAAAACAGAGAAATGCCGATGAAACTTAACCCATCCTGGCCATCTATGACGAAGAAGCGTCCGTCGCCTCCGCTGAGCCATCAACATGTGATCTTATTTTGATTTTTAAATGGGTGAAGTCCACCAAGTTCCTGGGCAAAACACTTCCCAACATTTTCTGAATATTGTCGGAGTATACATATACATGGAACATTCAAGACAACATTTGATTTTTTGTTTTGAGACACTGATTCAAAGCATATATTGGTATTCGCTGTAGGCGCAAATCTTAGACAAATGGGGAAAACCGTTTATACCCAAGAGAAATTAAAACAAAAGAAAAGCTCTTTGCTACCGCTTTCCTCCCTGTACCGCAGCTCATACTGGTGTTAGCCTACTTGAAAGAGGCACCACGTTAAGTTTATTAGCTTTATTTCAATATTTTTGGCAGGAGTGGTTGAACAATTACAGGATGTCGCTTTGGAATGCACATAATGTAAATATCAGAAATAATAACCATTTGGAAGGTTGGCATAATCAGCTCAACAATAAAGCGGTTGTAAACAAACTTGGGTTTAACAAACTTCTTCTGCTCTTGCTGCTAGAACAGGATGTAATGGAAACTTTAATGCCGTCTTCCAAGTGCTGATTTCGCATTATATTTTACTGACTGCTTTATTTCCTTTTTCATTGTTTTTATTTGTTGTTACTGATCACTTATATTTGTTTATTTTACTTTTTATGGTTCATTATTATTGTTATCTATGTTATTTACTGTTGTTTGTTATTGATGCTATTCTCTGCTATTTAGTGTTGATATTGTTGTTGGTGTTGAATATTGAAAAATACAAAATTATTTCTTTGTATTTGTTGACCTATTGATATGCCATTTCATCAAACTTCATTTAGTTACAATAATAATGAAGTGAAGAAAATTCTTTTTTAATAGTATTATCTCTGGTCACTGGAAGTGATCACTAAAAAGTGCGAAATGGAAAAACAAATATTTAATTACCAAGCTATTAACGCCCAAAGCAGGCATTTACAAATGAGAATCTATCACAAAAATTGCTTCAAACCGTTAAATTAAGCAATAAATTAAACATCAAAGCAAATCAAAATTATTAATTACAAATCAATTGATGATAATTACATAGTTCAACAGAACTGCTAAATAATGGTTTGAGTAAACGGTCAGACATAGATAATCAGATTGTAAAATCTCTGTGAAAAAATGAAATTATGAAATAAATTTATTTCAGGAACAAGTTTTTCTTTAAAATGTATTCAGGAACGATATGTTCACTTAAGCAGTAGGCAGCTTAAATGTAACCAGCTTTAAAAAACTAATATGCACAAAAATTGTAAAAAAGTAAAAGAAACATTAAAAAATTAATTAACAAATTGTTTTCATCTCGGTATCAAATTACAGTATTCACCCACTCATAACAGACTGATTCATCAAATTTTAATTATAAAAACCTGAAAATCATTTAACATCACGTGACCTGGAATAACATATAAGTGTTAGAATTTACAGCGCAGCGTTCATTTCGTCGTTTTCGGCAGGTGGTGAGTGTGGCCTTATTTTTCAAATTTCATGTTTTCAGTTATTCACCCTTTCCTTGTATTTCATCAGTTCAACGGAATATTAATTAGTTGAAAATCTTTATTAATTTAATGATTATCAGTTATTAATTTAATATCGTACGGTGTATACTATTTATAAGTAAAACATACTTATGTTATTTTCGGCATGCATTATAAGTAACATTAATTTACTTTATACGTGTGCATAGTGTTTGGTAATGAAAAATCATTTAACCGTATAGTTATATGTAAATGATTTAGCAGATCATTTGTCATAGTAATAATTTGTTGTGTTTCAGATAGAATTCATCGCGAAATGCAGATATTTGTCAAAACTCTGACCGGGAAAACCATTACTCTGGAAGTGGAACCCTCAGACACAGTTGAAAATGTGAAGGGTAAAATTCAGGATAAAGAGGGAATTCCACCCGATCAACAACGTCTGATTTTTGCTGGTAAGTAAAGTGTAGGTTTGTTGACGCGAAGCTATGTTATACAAAGTTGATCTTTTCCTGTTTACTGTAATACGTGATGTAAACATTGGAAATTGTGTTTTCAGGCAAACAGTTGGAAGACGGACGTACTTTGTCCGATTATAACATTCAGAAAGAGAGCACGCTTCACTTGGTTTTGCGTTTGCGCGGTGGGATGCAGATATTTGTGAAAACGTTGACAGGAAAAACGATTACACTTGAAGTTGAGCCGTCAGATACAATTGAAAATGTAAAAAGCAAGATTCAAGACAAAGAAGGCATCCCACCAGATCAACAGCGGCTTATTTTTGCTGGTATGCTTCAATAATAATAACATTAAACAAAAGCGCGATAAAGTTGTAATTTACGTTGATTTGTTGATTTTTGAATGATGTATCTAGTGAATGACTCACTTCCTTGTATCTTACTGTACTAGTTATACTGTAGGAAATGCAAGATTGCATCATTATCAAATGAAGGAAGATGTTGTTTATGAAGTTTTCAAATATGAAAAATTAGAAAAATAAGTGGTTTTTAATTTCAACTCATAGATTAAATATCTGTTAGAATATTGATTTAAAGGTTTTTGTGAAATGTAGAGATTAGAATTGAGATTGATATATAATAATTGTGTTTCATGTATAATACGTTAAATTTGTTTGTATTAAGTTTCCAGTTTTGAATTAAAGTCGGAAAAATGATAAAAAACGCAATTTTTAGGCAAACAGTTGGAAGATGGTCGAATGTTATCAGATTATAATATTCAGAAAGAAAGCACATTGCACTTGGTGCTTCGTCTACGCGGTGGAATGCAAATTTTTGTTAAGACTCTTACCGGCAAAACGATCACCTTGGAAGTAGAACCATCTGATACAATAGAGAATGTAAAAGGCAAAATTCAAGATAAAGAAGGAATTCCACCAGATCAGCAACGTCTGATTTTTGCTGGTATTGATTTATATTCTTTTTTTATTATCAATTTATTTCTATATATTGTTTATAGGAAAGCAATTGGAAGACGGTAGAACGTTGTCAGATTATAACATCCAAAAGGAAAGCACTCTGCATTTGGTGCTTCGTCTCCGTGGTGGAATGCAAATTTTTGTTAAGACTCTTACCGGCAAAACGATCACCTTAGAAGTAGAACCATCTGATACAATAGAGAATGTAAAAGGCAAAATTCAAGATAAAGAAGGAATTCCACCAGATCAGCAACGTCTGATTTTTGCTGGTATTGATTTATATTCTTTTTTTATTATCAGTTTATTTCTATATAATGTTTATAGGAAAGCAATTGGAAGACGGTAGAACGTTGTCTGATTACAATATCCAAAAGGAAAGCACCTTGCACTTGGTGCTTCGTCTCCGTGGTGGAATGCAAATTTTTGTTAAGACTCTTACCGGCAAAACGATCACCTTGGAAGTAGA
>JYDK01000331.1:0-28176 GCA_001447435.1 Trichinella sp. T6 | reverse complement strand
TACAGATGAAATTCTCTGTCTATCACAAATAATATTATGGCGTAAATTAAAGAAGTATAAAATAGTGTCTTACGTAAATGAGGCTGTACTAGCACGATGATAATACTTAGCAGATTAATTGCTGAACTAGCACAACTTCTTTTTCTATTCCAAACTACACTATACGCTGATAGAAGTATCGTGAATAGAGTTTTTCAACTTACATTCTTGGATGAACAACCACCAACCGATCAAGTGAAAACTTACCCTTACTCCTCACACTAATTTATGTGGAAAGAAAAGATAGAAAACGAAAAAAGCGCACTGCCAGGGTTCACCAATTATTCAGCAAATTTCTCATGGATTCTTTAGTACATTCAAATTGAATCATATTGTTCAACCTTCATTTGTGATTAACATGCTATCTGATGGGAACCTTATATGAATAGAACAGAGGCTCAGGAATGAAATATCACTTACCACCTAACTGAAGACGGTATTGAGGAAAAGAGCTCAACGCGCTTCTTGACTGCTGCGCAGAGCACTGATTAACTAAATAAGCACAAGGACGACATTCTTAAAATTGGATCTAGATCAAGTCCAAGAAATAAGAATAGTTAGTTTAGCATAGTTGAAATCACCGCACGTATAATGCTAATAGCGGAATGACATTAATATAATTGAAAATTTTACTAATTATAAAAGTTATTGCGTTTGCATTCAACCTTCATATAATATTATAAATTGCAAATGAATTTCCTTTTCAGTGTTCATTTAAACACCTATTGCTCGTTATGAATGTAAATATAGGAAAATCAAATTAAATAAACATCTAAAATATTGCACCTAACTACTGCTACCAAGCTATAAGATAATTAAGCTATAATGCAATATATATTGGAAGAAATCTTTGATGAAAAATAATCACCCAATAAAAGAACAGAATTAAGGAGTTAATCAAATATTACTACACATTCGTCCAATTGCTGATGAAAATTGAGTAACTAATAACATTTCACAATTCATCAGCCAATTAATAACAAAACTATTACAACCTATCAACGAACAGCCAATTACAAAATTGTGGGAAACTTTTTGCAAGCCAACGATGAAAAAATCAAGACTATTGGCAAAGTCTACCATTCAATAAAACTATACTAGAACAAGAACAGTTAAAGGGTGAAAATGTCAGTGGAATTGCAATTTGTAATCAAATTTAGATTTTGTTTACATTTCAATCGGTGCTGAAGCAATGTTTATAAATTTATTCCAAATGGACGGAAAATGAAGAAAAATCGACTTGCCCAAAACAAAGAAATATTGCACAAGACTACGCAGATTCATCGAATACCTCAATATAATGTAAACTACGTTTCCTATATCAAAATTCAACCATCCTGGAGTCGTTTCAAGGGAGTTCGAAATGGGCTGCTTTCCTGTGTATTAAGATAGGCGCATGCAAAGATCAGAGGCCATTTATTCAACAAGTTCAGGTTAGTTTGCCATGGAACTTTCCAGAATTTTCTAATTTATCAAAATTAAGCAACATACAACAAAAAAGCGAAATTTTTGAGAAAAGCCTATTTTCGAAATTCGCAAAAACAGCAAAGGCTATAGTCTTGCTTTTTTGAAAAGTAGAAAATTTTAAGTTGTTAAAAAAGTGATTTCAATTGATCAGAAAAATTAAGTTAATCATTACAAACCTGGTCGCACGTCGTAGAAACGCGTATTTGCCGAGATATTGCAAAAACGTTGCACAATTATACGATTTTAGTGGGGACGACAGCGACGGAAGCGAAACGTGTGCGCTTGATAATACATCCTATAATTGCATTTCATTAGAATTTATGCAAAAATTTCTACAAATACCCGCGGGCAAAAGTTGCTGATTNTGAAGAACAACAAAATCCTGAATACGTTACAGATGAAATTCTCTGTCTATCACAAATAATATTATGGCGTAAATTAAAGAAGTATAAAATAGTGTCTTACGTAAATGAGGCTGTACTAGCACGATGATAATACTTAGCAGATTAATTGCTGAACTAGCACAACTTCTTTTTCTATTCCAAACTACACTATACGCTGATAGAAGTATCGTGAATAGAGTTTTTCAACTTACATTCTTGGATGAACAACCACCAACCGATCAAGTGAAAACTTACCCTTACTCCTCACACTAATTTATGTGGAAAGAAAAGATAGAAAACGAAAAAAGCGCACTGCCAGGGTTCACCAATTATTCAGCAAATTTCTCATGGATTCTTTAGTACATTCAAATTGAATCATATTGTTCAACCTCCATTTGTGATTAACATGCTATCTGATGGGAACCTTATATGAATAGAACAGAGGCTCAGGAATGAAATATCACTTACCACCTAACTGAAGACGGTATTGAGGAAAAGAGCTCAACGCGCTTCTTGACTGCTGCGCAGAGCACTGATTAACTAAATAAGCACAAGGACGACATTCTTAAAATTGGATCTAGATCAAGTCCAAGAAATAAGAATAGTTAGTTTAGCATAGTTGAAATCACCGCACGTATAATGCTAATAGCGGAATGACATTAATATAATTGAAAATTTTACTAATTATAAAAGTTATTGCGTTTGCATTCAACCTTCATATAATATTATAAATTGCAAATGAATTTCCTTTTCAGTGTTCATTTAAACACCTATTGCTCGTTATGAATGTAAATATAGGAAAATCAAATTAAATAAACATCTAAAATATTGCACCTAACTACTGCTACCAAGCTATAAGATAATTAAGCTATAATGCAATATATATTGGAAGAAATCTTTGATGAAAAATAATCACCCAATAAATGAACAGAATTAAGGAGCTAATCAAATATTACTACACATTCGTCCAATTGCTGATGAAAATTGAGTAACTAATAACATTGCACAATTCATCAGCCAATTAATAACGAAACTATTACAACCTATCAACGAACAGCCAATTACAAAATTGTGGGAAACTTTTTGCAAGCCAACGATGAAAAAATCAAGACTATTGGCAAAGTCTACCATTCAATAAAACTATACTAGAACAAGAACAGTTAAAGGGTGAAAATGTCAGTGGAATTGCAATTTGTAATCAAATTTAGATTTTGTTTACATTTCAATCGGTCCTGAAGCAATGTTTATAAATTGATTCCAAATGGACGGAAAATGAAGAAAAATCGACTTGCCCAAAACAAAAAAATATTGCACAAAACTATACAGTTTCATCGAATACCTCACTATAATGTAAAATAATTTTCCGATACCAAAATTCAACCATCCTGGAGCCGTTTCAAGGGAGTTCCAGATGGGCTGCTTTCCTGTGTATTAAGATAGGCGCATGCAAAGATTAGAGGCCATTTATTCAACAAGTTCAGGTTAGTTTGCCATGGAACTTTCCAGAATTTTCTAATTTATCAAAATTAAGCAACATACAACAAAAAAGCGAAATTTTTGAGAAAAGCCTATTTTCGAAATTCGCAAAAACAGCAAAGGCTATAGTCTTGCTTTTTTGAAAAGTAGAAAATTTTAAGTTGTTAAAAAAGTGATTTCAATTGATCAGAAAAATTAAGTTAATCATTACAAACCTGGTCGCACGTCGTAGAAACGCGTATTTGCCGAGATATTGCAAAAACGTTGCACAATTATACGATTTTAGTGGGGACGACAGCGACGGAAGCGAAACGTGTGCGCTTGATAATACATCCTATAATTGCATTTCATTAGAATTTATGCAAAAATTTCTACAAATACCCGCGGGCAAAAGTTGCTGATTCCAATAACATTTGAACCTGAATTTCACTTTTGTAATACAGAAACCCTTTGATATCCAAATTTTTATTTACGTAATTTTATTGATTAAATATGATACTGAAATATGAATTATTGAAAATGAAACGTTTTATTTACATTTTTATGGAATCATGCACTACTTCCCTCTATGAATGACACCTTTGCTAACAAGCAATTTGTCAAATATCTCATTAAATAATTAATTGAGTATTATTGTTAGTTTGTGTAATAAATAATTGTACAATACTGTTCCCATATATGAAGAAAGAATTCAAAAATACATTTGTGTTCCCAAGAGGTAGGCCTTTGTTCTACTGAGTTCAATGAATAATGAGAATCATGAACAGCATAGAAATCAATGAAGTGATTGTTTTTTCGTGAAATCAAACATATTCAAGTCAAATTATAGAATCTTAGGTATTAATAAATGTTGACAGCTACGTCTTACGAAATTCCATTGTACTGGTCGAATGAATGAAATAACCTAATAGGAAATTAATAAGTGGAAGATTTTATCCACATTTCATACCGTCCTGAAAGAATTTCTATAAATTCATTCCAAATAGACAGAAAATCAAGAAAAATGAACTTGCCCAATACATAGAAATATTGCACAAAACTACGTAATTTTAACGAATACCTTACCATAAATTAAATCGAGAGTCTTTTGAGAAATAAAACATATGCAAAGCATACGATTGGAGAATCAGATATTAATCTATGTGAAAGCGAAGTGACGTTGTAATTTCATATCTGTTGTGCAATATAAAAAGAGAAATTAATATAAAATAGGCATATCGGATGTTTCATGTTCATTTCCTGCTTGTTTGATACATCTAACGGCAAATTTATCAAGTTAGCCAACAAATAATGGGAAATTCGAGCGCCCAAATGCAGGAAATATCGTGCAATATGAAGCGTGCTGATATGAAGGATAGTCAGCGAAACTGAAATCCATTAATTTGCTACTAAAATGTAATCTGTATTGATATATACAGAAAACGTTAGTAGAGTTGTAAAAATTGCTTACCTTTTAACTATCGATGATATTCAACAGGAAACTTTATCAAACTTTTTGACTGATGTTCTTCACACAGCTTACTATGAAACCGATTTCCTGTAACTGATTTTCGGCAACTGGCTATGAATAACTATGAAGATGGCATTTTGAAATGCTGGTCAAGTTTATAGAAATTGAATAATATGTACTTACCTTTGGTGATGTAAAATCATTTTTGCCCATTTATAGCGTTATTGTATAGAAACATTATGGTAAACTTTACTAACTGCTAGAAGTTATTACGATTTCATTGATATGTAGTAAAGTATTGTATGTAGAATGTAGAACAATTCCGTTTGTGTCATGAATGCTTCTTAGAAACTTCTTGATCTTCGTTAATCTAAATACCTGTTCATTTCTGTTGTGTTATTATGACTTAAATGAAAGTTTATGTATAACTGTTTATGGATTTGTTAGCGATTTTGTTTCATGCTGAATTGCCGCCTTTTGTTGTACTTGCACTTGCTCACCTGAATATCAATGGCAGCTGAACGCTAAGTATGCTGTTGATCTGAAATATTGCAAGGTCATTTTTTTCAAATTAGCAGACACATAATAAAAAGATTTTCCCTCACAACTGATCTATTTGAAATACTTTCAAAAATAGAGTATCCACCTCTTATCGTTGTCGCTACTGCTGAGTCGTTCAGAAAACCAGTGCACATTGAATAACCAGTAATTCCTAAATAACTAAGTTTATACAACTGATGATGATAAAATATGCGTGAAAATTACATGCCATGTAAACTTATTATTTAGATATTTTTCTTTAAAACAAAACTTTCTATTTTCCCGTCAATTGAATTGTCCCTAAAAATAAAATTTCTCATACAGCATCCAATGCTTCATGATTAATCGTAAGCTCGTAGTGGAGACTGATTTGCATACAGTTTTCATAAAGCGAAAATTTGTATATGTCCTGCAATCATGCAAATAGATGAGCCAAATTTTTGTCCGCAGTATTTCTTTTTGATAGCGCATTTGTTCACATATTGTTCATATGGATGGCAAAGAAGCTATTTGAATTCAAATAATAGAAATGGAAATGTTTGAAAAAGTTTGATAAAAGTGCATGGCAAATAATTTTAATAATTATAAATTTTCTCACCAAAAGAAATCTTCTAATTCCAGCGATACTGCTGCTGATTTTGTTTATGCATTACAATTTTGAGAATTTTTATTTAAGCAGTTTCATTGAATAATAACTAATAACGGTTTAAAAATACCATGTATTGAAAATGATCAGATTTGATTACAAAGTTGAAACAACGTTGTTGTTTACAATGCTTTTACCAATCATAATATTGCTAAATTGGAGTTTCAGCAAATTTCTCACAATCCAAAATGAAATATGAATTAATATGATATTCAATTTACTATCAAAGCATCAACTAAGCTGATCTGAAGGTTAGCTGAAGGAAATTGAAATAAATATCCTAGTTTTCAACAGACATATTGTCAAGTCCTGTAAACATAATATGCCTGCACAGAATCTTAGCTCACTTATAAAAAAATCTTACGTTACAATGATCAGTGATATTAAAGAGTAGAACTGAACGCGTTGCTTGGCTAGTGATCATCATACAGATCTACTGAATAACTAACTGACCATGAAGGGAACATTCTGATTGATATGTTGTATAAGAAAGAGCAAGTGAATTACGCAAATAGCACATCACATTACCTTTGGTAGAATGACCAACCTTGACAGCGTAATGCCTTTTAAATGTCTAATGAACAGCTAGGAACAAGCCACGACTTTAATTATTATTCCATTCAATACATCAAATGATACAATACATCATCTCGCTGAATCTTCCTTTGTCAAACTTTCTGAAGTTACAAATGTTGAAATATGAAAAGCAAGTACATATTCGATTTTGAAGTCGAATAAATAAATGTTTACGATGAATAAGTAGAAAAATATTCAGTACTTTTTAGCAGACTGTATGGTCGATGTTGAATGCAACCATAAATTGAGCAAAGTGCGATTGAACCTCAAGGCAAGCAGATGCGAGAGCAGAAGTATATGTTGAAAATGGCATTTTCAGGAGACATTTCAGTTTGTAATAATAAACAGAAAGAACCAATGAACGCGTCGTGAAATTGAGCAATAAATATTGACGCTTAAAATTGAATTTGAAATCTTAATAATATAACGTTTAGAAGAGAACAGCATTTTCTCAATTAAAAAAAAAAGAGCTACAGCTTATATTCGAAAGAACTGAAATTTTTGCTTAACATCCTTCAAAGCTAACCTGATTGTTATCAATTTTTCAACAAGCTTGTCAAAAAGTGACTATTTTTTAAAAATATAATACTTACCAATCGGAATCAACAAATTTCCTATAGTTCTTTTTTTATCTTTCAAGTTGAAACTCGTTTGAAAACATATTTTCACATGTATCAACCAATTTCAACGACTGGTTGTTAAAAGAAAAATGTATCCGATATTTATATATTGATCTAAAAGTAAAATACATTATTTATAAATATTCAAAATTTCGTTTATGAAATTAAACAAGCAATAAATGTTATACTTCTTATTGTCAATATTATTAAATTAGAAAAACTGAATTTACACTGTTTCGAAATGAACTGAAATCAAGTATTAATAACAATTTTATTTGCGCATATTTCTGCTTCACTTCTACCATTTTTCTTCCAGTTTAATTCAAAATTTTTTTGTTAAATCATGAGCACGTGGTTGTCGCGGTTGATTAAATCCCGTCAACTGGCAAATTGTAACCTTACATTAAAAATAAAGCAATTCATAAATCATACTGTCAAATTTTTTAACTTGGCAAATCGATCTCTTTTCGCTTTGCTCAGCTGGTCAAAGATGACAGAACAAATTCCAACTATGACGCTTTTTCAAAATGTCAAACAGCTTCAATTTAAAATAATTTCAAAATTACATGCAACGGAGTTGTTACATTTCCATCATGCACGGCTTGTTTGACATTCAACAGCATAAATGTAGTTCAATTATGCTGTTTGTATAATACTTGAAAGATAGACAAAACTGACAAGACAGAGACTGAATCAAGTTTATGTAAATAAAAATTAGAAAATCACTTTACACAAATAACAATGCAAACTTCTTCACGGGAAAATTCCTCTTCTAAACGATTAAATAAGTCGTATTGCAAGTTACTTTTTTCATATTTTCATTACTACAAATTTCAAGCATAGCGAATAAACTATTGAGCGCAAAAGAATCAATATCAATAACTGATAAACGTTGAATATTTTTGTCATCGAATTAAATATTAGAAAAATTGCACCTGAAAATCATTAAATTTACAACAGACAAATTGACGCTCTGATTATTTTGGCAATTTTTAAACGTCTTATCAGCAGTCGTTTTAATTACTGATATTCAGTTCTTGAAACTGGAATTTCATTCGAGAAATTAATACGAGAAAAATTTCTACCAATTTCATTTAGTCACCACCAATGGCTGTCAATTATTTCACGGTGAACAATTTCACACTTTCTTTAACTAAAAAAAAAAAGAAGAAATCATGTTTGATAAAACATTTTTTCAGGTTGTAGAAAGTCTACGAAAAGCATTTCTTTCTGGCAAAACACGTTCAGAGGAGTTTCGCCAAAAACAACTGGCACAGTTGAAACGCATGCTAGATGAGAAGGCGGATGAAATGTACGACGCTCTTTACAAAGATTTGCATAAGGTACTGAAAAAAAAAGAAAGAAATCATTCCTTTCTCCAGAAAATTCTCAAATGAACATTTAGAGCAAAGAAGAGACATTCTTTTTTGAGATTCTCTTTTTGTACAACGAAATCGAAGTGGCGCAGAAGCACTTGAACAACTGGATGGCACCAGTCACTGTATAAAATGCAAACTCGCACTATATTTATTTTTAAAAATACTTTTTTTCCTAACAGGTAGACAGAAATTTATTGCAACTGTTGGACAAAGCGTACATCGCGAAAGAACCACTTGGTGTAGTGTTGATCATGTCTGCGTGGAATTATCCTATCCATCTCCTACTTTTACCTCTCGTGGGAGCTTTGGCTGCCGGTAGTATTTCAAAAACTAAAAGATTTGAATTATTTACATAAATCTAACCTGAAATGGATCACATCCAATCTGTTCACGAACGATCGACCTATGTTGACATCTGATAGTTTCTTTTTTCTCGTACAGGTAACTGCGTCGTATTGAAGCCATCTGAGTTGGCCATTAACACGGACAAATTAATTACCAACATCATTCCTCAATATTTCGATCCAGTAAGCGAAGAAGATACGTTTTTCATCTTTTAAATAGCAACAGTCTACTTTGTAATGCACAGGATGTGGTTCGAGTGATTTCTGGTGGCGTTGCGGAAACAACAAGCTTGTTGCAGTGTCGTTTTGACCACATCTTTTACACAGGTTCCGTATCGGTCGGTCGTATTGTTATGAAAGCCGCCAGTGACTTTCTCACTCCGGTCACCCTGGAACTGGGTGGTCAATGGTATTGAGGGATCTTTTATATTCGATTTTGTTTTTTGCTTTCACAACATGCTACATAATTTCCCTTTCATCAATTAATTACTGAATTAATTATTGCCCCTTAAAGTCCGGCAGTTGTGGATCAGAGTGTCACTGATTTGGAAACGGTTGCCAAGAGAATCGCCTGGGCTCGATGTCTCAACGCCGGCCAGACCTGCACCGCACCGGACTATGTGCTTTGTCACCAGTCGATCAAGAATGGGCTCGTTGAACAAATAGCGGCTGCGTTTCGTAAATTCTACTCCAACAACGCAAAGCAGTCGAAAGATTTCGGCAGAATAATCAATGCTGCTCGTTTTCGGTTCGCCATTATTATAATTAATTTTTTCTCACTCACTTTGAATAATTCAGTTCAATCGCCACTCTGCTGCAAAATTGTAATATTCTTGTCGGCGGTAGAACTGACGAAGCTGACCTCTACGTGGAACCTACTGTTGTTGATGCAAATTTGAACGATCCAATTTTAGAAAACGAGGTATATACACAACCGTGTTCATATTTGTCTTGGTGTTGATAATATGCGATTTTACAAATGAAAAAAAAATATATATATTTCAGATTTTCGGTCCCATCTTACCAGTGGTTGGCGTGAAAAATATTGACGACGCCATTGAATTCATACGATCAAAGGAAAAGCCTCTGGCGGTGTACGTGTTCAGTAAGGATGCAAAAGTGGCAGAGAAGATCAAGATGACGACATCTAGCGGTGCATTGGTGCTCAACGACGCTATCGTGCAGATGGCCTGTAAAATTTGAAAATATTATTAAATACATAAATATATACATATATTATTGAACATTTGTGACAACAATTTTCATTTTCCAGTGGAAACGCTGCCTTTTGGTGGAGTCGGAAATAGTGGCATTGGACGATACCATGGGAAGTATTCTTTTGACACTTTTACGCACGAAAAGTCCATTCTCGAACGACCCCTCTGGGGAGAGAAACTTTTATGGTATTTTTTTATTTTCATGAATGAATGACCATTATTAATTATCCGCTTCTTCTTCTTCTTCAGGATGCGCTATCCACCATTCGACAATTCCAAATTTCAATGGGCAGAAAGAATATTCACCCGACATCCACTGCCGGCGACAGAATTGACAATATTTATAACGGTTGTGATCATTTTTACACTACTACTCAGATGCCTTGCCTAGGTAGGAGTTGTAATGAAATGAAAAAGAGCATAAATACTTCAATTTTTTTGTTTTTGCTTTTATACATTTATGATTTTTAAATTTCAATTCGAACAATGTAGCTTTATTATAAAAGTTTTAGCTACTTTCAAAGCGTAGGAAAATTTTTGTTGTCGACGATGATGAAGTGAAAAGATGAAAAATATAGTAGAAAAGAAAAATTATAACCGTTTTCGAATTGTCTTGTTTTTTTCCTTCCCAATAATCGCTTCCATATCTATAAGTTATAAAATGATGATCAATCAGTAGGTTCAGTAAAACTAGAATATATATATATATATATATATATATATATATATATATATATATGTGCGTGTATGTGTTCGTTAGAAAATAAAAAAAAAAATTCTTGCTTTACATCATTATGATCAATTAGCATGTTTGGTCAGATCAAGCCGTCCAAATCGTCCGGATCGCATTTCGTTTCAGTTGCATAACAAGCGTCCAAATAAGCGCAGGCAATTTCGTTGACTAGGGTTCGGTCAGGCAGTGTTTGTGACGAGCCGTAAAGTGCAGCCTGAACAGCAAGCAAACAGTTTATGAATAATTTCAAAACAAATTCAAAATTCAAAAGGCATAATAACATATCTGAGTGGATTACAGAGGAAGAGAGAGAGAGAAAAGGGCTGCCTTACCGCGCCAGAAATATCATTGCTTTTCGACGGGTCTTCGAGCAATGCTTCCGCCACAGCAGTGGCATCTTCGATGAAACTGTGCGCCACGCCTTCTAGTGTTTGATTCATTGTTATGCAAAAATGGACACTGGAATGTGAAATCAAACATGGATATTTACATCGATAATAACGATAAGCCTATTCATCTTACGCCGGAGGTAGCTGAAGTAAATTCAACGACCAACCCCGATCGCCCATCTGACTCGCAAACGCATAGATATCAAATACGTATGATGTGAAAGCAACAACACTGACCCGCGGATGACCAAATATATAGATCCCTTTCACTTCGCGTAATCTGAAAAGTGAAGAAAAACAATGTAATTTGAATGGAAAATAAATGATATTTTTCGTTTCTACTTTCGTTCAATGTAACGAGCTGTGCGTATAATTTTCCGGGTGCATTGAACATAACCGTGAATGCCAAAATGAAGCATAGTCGCCCAACACGAAGCACTGTTAGCACCGTTTCGACTACCTGAAAGAACAAAATTAAATTTCCACTTTAACACAAATCATACAATTTTCTTTTTCAATATTTTCATTAATTTTTTACCAGCAACGGTAGCCGTAGCATAAATGCCACCAGGCCAGTTGGGCTGACAGAAATATTGATACCTCTGATAAAGTTTATTTCGATACATCAGTACTGATGTTCCTTTTGTGCTAAATCCATACTAAAAGAAATTTTTTCTTACAATAAATAACATATTTTACAAAGCAATTTTTATAAATACTTCAAATATAATAATAATAATAATAATAATTACTTTATGCGTATCGCATGAAATGCTGGTAACACCGCGAATACGAAAATCAAATTCTTCATCTAGTGGATAATCGGCACGCTCCATGAATGGCAACAAAAATCCCCCAAGACAACAGTCGACGTGAACGGGAATGCCAAATTTTTCACCAAGCTAATCGATAATTTATTTTTAATAATAATGAAAATAACAATAACAATAATAACTTACAGCGGCAACTTGTTCAATTGGATCGATTATACCGTAGGGAAAATTAGGTGCCGAAGCAACTAGCTGAACAAATTTAAAAAATTTCAAAAAAAATTATAAAAATGATTAACCAACGTACCATACAGGTCGACTTTGTAATCATTTGCTTCATTTTGTCCAAATCAACTTTAAAAGTACCTGCTTCCAGTGGTACATGTCGAATACGAAGTCGAAGCATCTGGGCAGCTTTGTCAAACGCACCATGAGCCGATATCGGAACAACACTGTTTTAAAAATTACAAAAAATTACAATTAACGCAAATTATTAAAAATTTATTACATTTCTGGATCTTTGTTTCCTCTGCCATAGGCACGATTTCGGTAAGCAAGACAAGCAAGAATCAATGATTCCGTACCACCAGAAGTAACCTGAATAGTGGTCAATAAAATGGAAATAAAAGAAAAATATCGAAACAAAAAAAGATATTATCATCACATGTACTGCTAATTTCTCATGTCATTGTATAATTCAAAAATAATCCAATTCAATATGCACACATGACTGGATATAAAACAGTTTACCGTTCCGCAGGCATTGTTGCCACCATTAAACATATTGCAAACCATTCTCACAATTTCAGCTTCCATCTTACGAATGCCAGGAAATATATCAGGATGCAATGGATTAGACCAGCAAAACAATTTCATAATCTGAAATAAAATCTCATTCATCAGATTATCATGTTGACAGATTCTGATAAAATTTAATTTACTTAAAAATCTCCTTTTAGATATGCTACATTAAAATTAATTAACAGTCACAATCGTTGTAATTATTTCAGAAGCAGGTGTGTAAACAACATGAAGAAATTTAAAAACAAAATTTTCTGATATTATTTGCTTTCTTAAATAATTTTGAATTATAAAATTTTACACCAATTTATACATCATTTGATATACCTTTTCGTGGTATATAAAGAATATACCATAAGAAATTTAGAAATTAACTTTATCCTATATAACTATATCCTTTAGCTATAGAAAGAACAATTCAGTGCACCAATAGTTTTCTACAATGAACCATTGTAAACTGGTTGATAAATAAAGAAACAAGAATTTTTAACTAGCAAAGTCTACTGTAAAAGCATACACACCTATTTATTGTGAAACAACTGGCAGTATAAACAACATATGCTGTGCTCAAATCAAAATGCTAATGCTAACTTGCACACATGCACAAACATTAAATTAAAAACAAATTTGAATATAACATTTCATGAGCAATAATTCAACAACAAGTTGCAACTTTAAAAGAAAAAATAAAACTCTTGATTAAAGCTTTGAATAGATAATTTTAAAATAAATCAAAATAAAACATTTTTCAAAAAGAAAAATAAATTCCATCTCCTCACTTCGGCATTCAAAGAAAGAAGCTCAACATTCGCGTTATATACAGCACCAGAGACTTTTCCTTTGCTGAAATCAAAAGTTCCTAAAAAATCAAAAAAAAACATGAATATTGTTCGACGACCACTAACTACTCTTCAAGCACATTATACGCATAACATGCTGGCAATTTGAAACTTTAAATTTGATTTATTAACTTACCTGCTTTCTGGTATCGCTCAGCTTTGGCGATGATATCATTCTTGAAAAGTTCAAATCAAACGTACTGATTGAAAATGGGCAATAGAAAATTTACTTGATCAAAGCCTCGGTCTGGTAAATGGCGAATAAATTCCGGATCAGGATCATTTTTTTGAAGCTCCATTTGAACAGATTGCCTTGTTTTCGAAAGTTGAACACTTATTTTCCGTTTCACCCAAGGAAGTCGACGAGCAGTTCGAAACAACGTTTTCTCCAAACGAACAACAAATGCTTAATTGCAAAAGAAAAAGGAAATATGTAAATTTTGTCAAAACTGAACAACATTTACCTTCTTCACAGTGAAAAAACTTATCCAACCAAAGAAAAACCGAAAAAGCACAAAATGTATACGCTGATATTTGCCATGGTTCCAATTCTCCAAAAGTTACGTTGTACAAGCGTCGACACCAATCAATCAGATGAATAGAAGCCAAAAAACATGAAAACACAAACATCCGGATGTCATTGTATAATTTTTCCACTAAAAAGTTTTGTTCAAAACGATCACAAAATTGGCAATAATTCTCAGCTTAAGCCAACCTGTCAACGTGGACATATAGTCAATAAGAAAATCGATGTGAACAAGCAGCCAGTCCATCTTTTGCATTCGATGCTAAAATAAAACCAACACAACTATTACTTTCCAACGCTTAATCGAACTCACTGCAGAAAAAGATGCCGTCAAATAGTTGACGACTGGGAACCTGTCTGTTCAAACTACGCTTTTCACGGCTGAAATTTTGAAAACAACTAGTTCACGTCAAATGAATTACTCCAACATCCATAATTTCGCCACTTTCATCAGACAGTCAACACATTTCAAACAACTACTGTTTACAAAAGAACCGCTAGTTCAGAGTTCGGATGGAAATTTTAAACAGCACAAATCAATTCATTTGGCATCTTTAGACAATTTAAATTACCATTCAACATTGCTTAATTAATTCTGTATTAATGGAAAGAATAAAAAATATCAATTCACAGTATTCGAAATTTCCATCAATAATAATTGGAGCAAGAATCGAAATTAAAATGCAAATTTTTCCAGCACAATGCCAACAGAACAACTGAACAAAATTGGAAAAAACTTGAACATCAAATACTATAATTATGGAATTTATACTGTAATCATTTGAATTTAGCTATCAATAGAATAAAATGATCTGTTCAATTTTAAATTTAGCTTTATAAATTGTTAAATATTAAATTGAAAATCTTTTAATATATTCTCTCAAAAACGCCCAAAACCTCTATAAATATATGCTATTCCTCGATCGATTGCATGAGGGCAGCAGGTAAGTTCTAATTGGTCAACTCTGATTCATTACATTGCCCTATTTTCGTCATCCTGCCATCTGGTGATGATGAGCGTTTGTTCAATTTCACAAACGTATCACTTGACATCTTATATTGATTTAGTTTTTTAAATACGCTTTGCAGTTGTAGAATTACTATTACTTTTAGTGACGTGTGAAGAGAGATTGTTATTCTGTTTTCTTAAACATGTTATAATTGAAAATCATTTCATCATACTTTAATATTTTTACAAAAGAATAATCTATGGAATATGGTACAGAGAAATAAAACAACTTTAATATCTTATATATGTATGCAGTATATAGGTATGTATGTATGTATGTATACATATATATATATATTATAATAATAGTAATAATAATAATAAAAAAATAGCATGACAACATATATGATTATTTCCTTTTCTTGCTTGTTTTAAAACCTGGAATAATTAACAGCAATGAAAAGATATTTGGTAAAATTACTTTCCATAAATCAACTGTAAATTAACGTCGAATATGATGATTAGTAAAAAAAAGTGAACTTGATGATTGCTGCTGCTGGGCTTCTTCGTGAATTTGTTGCAACGGCAAGCGCAAATTCGACCTGGACATCCGTCGAAGATGACCACCTACGTTGACTGCAATCTGGCTAACAGCTCTGCGCAGGGATGTTTGAGTTTTATTAAACGAAAAGGCTCTACTAAGTCTTCGGCCACCGTATTTTAAATGCCTGAAATGCACATTATATATATGCACATATATATATATATATATGTAAGAAATTAATTAATTTACTTTATCGCTTTTTGAATTGTCAGAGCCAGATCGCTATCACCATCAGCGTCGGCTGACTGCAAGGATTGCAAACAGAAATCGACACGACCGACAGTTTTCAGAACTTGATCGCACAGCTTCTCCAAAAACATACGACGAGCCTCGTTGGCAGTCTCATCCACTAGCTGGAATGGATAATTCGTGTCGCCCATATTATTGCGAATAGTCAAACAAAATATATTTGATGCCTCTATAACAAGACAATTTTTATATTACAAAAAAATATATATTCTAGTCAATCAAAATATGAATAATAAATAACCAGTGAAGCTTTTCACTCCAATAACCAACTCAAGCAACATAGCATGCAAATTGTTAATTTATGAAGATTATGTTGAAAAAACAACAACAAGATATACCTTCAAAACAAGTTACATCGATCACGCGACGAATGTTGGATAAAAATAGCAACTCTGCATGCTTGTACGGCTTCAATGTTGCATGCAACGTCCGCGTCTCTTCTCTTCCGTTGGTTTTTTGTCTCGACTTCGCAACCTGTACAATTTTCTCAAGATACAAATTTGAAAATCATCAGAATTGAAAACCCATTTTACCTCAAGACAATCATTAAACAAATAAAAAACACACTGAGAACCTTTTTTGACAAAGCCATGAGAAAGGGATGTCACAGAAATGGAAGTGATAAACTGCCGTTGTGAAGAAAGCAAATAAGGCTAAAATATTCACATTAATATCGAAGAATAAATAATTCGTCAAACATCTAACTGGGCAGTTTTCGATCTCGTTTACAATATCAAAAAGCTTCACTTGTCCTTCAGTTTTCCTCTTGTCTTCGTTAATATGCCTGAAGTGAAAAGTCAAAAAAGTAATATTCAAATTTCTGCTATTATTATTTCGATTTATTTAACAAAAGTTGTTCTTCTGTTTAAAACAATCACAATAAACCATAAATATGCCGAATGCAAGCAACATAACTAGCTAGCTAGCTATGTGATAAGCTTCACAGTTTTGTATGATATGATCACTCACGTCAGTACTCGTTTCAGTGCATCAATAGCTTTTGCAATGCATTGGTAGTCTTTATTTGCTTTGTCTGTATTTTTCAACAGTTCTAAAAATAATTTATGCTGAGAACAGTTTTGCAAACAAAAAAATGCAACCATTTTCAAAATTCGAAAATCTTTTTCAAAAATTGAAAAACATACAATTCAGGCAATTTTTTATTATTAAAATAGAAATTTCAATTATTATATTACTGATATAATAAAATTGTATAAACTCAATTATGACAAAAAATACAAACCACTCAATAACAGAATAACACTAGGAAGACGTTGCACAGGACGAATGATCAATTCTTGCAAGCTTTCTCGATTCGATTCTGGCCTATTTTGACGTGCCTATAAAATAAAATAAATATCATATACTTGAACAATATAGTAATAATAATAAATAAATAAAGAAATAAACCAACTTTGAGAAATGCATGAAAGCGTGGTTTACTCTTGTCACATTTATTAAGAGTTTCTTTTGTTCGCTCGTAAAAATTTACAAAAGGTGGATATGCTTTCACCAGCTCGTCGGCCTAAAGCTGTAATTTTAAAAAACCAAACATCAAAAGCATAGCAATTTTTCGAATACGTGCTGAAGCCAAACATTTCCAATACATCTATCTTCTGACCAATGTGCAATCAAATTTGCCAACTCTTTATGCAATTTTTGATGTATCACATAAATCGGAGGCAAATTTCCAAATATAAGTTTCATTTCTGCAGAATCCAACAAATGACCACCCACAGTACTATCTGGACTTTCCAACGGTTCCTTATAAATCTAGAAAGCATAGAAATAATGAACCAACAACCATAAGTTACGTTTTTGTTACCGTTATTATCGTGTGCAACACTTGGACATATTTAAATTCTGTCTGAAGCATTTCCACAGCAATTTGTTGACGTTTGCTCATACCCTTTTTAGGAGATTTCATTAGATTATCCAAATCCTCAGAAGAAAACATCTGATCTACACAAAAAATGTTCACGTTTTTCCATAGTTGAATAGTCTATAGTAATTTTACCTCCTAGCATTGAGGAATAATCACTGGATACGTCCAAAGAAGAACAATGCGATGAAAAAGGATTCAAGTCACCACTGCCATGAAATTCAGAAAGCCGCTTTGCATGACGCTTATTTTCAAACACCGCTGGGCTTTTAGACCGTTTGCGACATTTTTGATCCTACATATAACTGATAATTATTAACACATAATTAAATATACAACAGTGTCTACCTTATCCATTAACGTATACATATCTTCATTAGCACAAATATCCAACTGAATACTTAACCAAAACCACTAAAACCATTCAATGTACATTGTATAGACTAGTATTAGAAAATTTGTACTTCTGCAGTAACAAAACGACATTGAAGATTTCGATCACTGTCTGTTAAATCTTCATAACGAACAGTCGGATCCACAACAAAATGTGTACAAGCATTACAATCGGTCACAACAGCTCCTGTAATTCAACCATGAATTATATGCTGAAAATGAAAATCAAAAAAAATACCATTCTGAATAGCAAGTTCTTTCATATGATTCTCTTCATTTGGTAAAAATCCGCGAAAATAAAGTTTTAGCGCGAAGAAAGGTTTCAACTTGAAGCATGACTAAAAAAATATTTTAAAAAATTAAAAAATCTGTTCAAAAACCAAATTAATTACCCAGTCAGGTGACAGAGCTGATACATGAGCATTGGAACGGCGTTCCCACATTTTGAATATCCAATCCACGTGCATTACAGCTTTTCCCATACCAACAGCAAGCTTTAAGCGTACAATTCAGTTAATAATTTACTGTGACATTAAATAAAATTATTTTATAATATTTTATAAATATAATGATTTTGAATTTTATTGATTCGCATAAATAAACAATAAGAAAATATGCAATCAAACGAAATGGTTCGTCAATTGTAATTGAGGTTCACTTACTCGATATTTTGAGCTTTGAGTGGTGTTTGTAACAACATGAGTTACACTCATTGTGAAATTTTTTCGAACACTTCCGCCCATATGGTGGACAAGATCAACCACATTTGACTTAATAAAATAATAGCAGTTCACTAATAAAAGTAATTCAATTCTAGAAAATTATTCACCAAAACTTTTTTATCATGTAGTCCGGCAAAGCAAACTGTTACTTCCTTCATTGCGTTGCAATATAAAGGTCTTGACTTAATTGGAAGCTTCTACAAAACATTAAATTTCAGGCCTTCATTTTCATAGATTATTTTACACCTATGCTCATAATAAAATCAATTTTCCACAAAATGAGTTACAAAATCGTGTATTGTAAATTAAAAAAAACAATAAACATAAACAAATATAATATTTCATGTAAATTATCAAAATAAAGTGTATAATTTTATGTTAATTCATAAAATAATTACATCATTGCCTACTTGCTAAATTAAAAACAAATTAATAAAGTAAACAAATAGTTCTATATTTACAGCACTTGACTGAGAAGATTCAAAAATAATTGTTGGCCCAAAAATACGACGTCCTGCATGGTAAAGATAGTTGAAATCAGGTCCACTAAAGTTTTCAAGCACAAATGCGACATCCTTCTGAGAAATGTACTCCACTCCCTTTTCTGATTCATAAACAAGTAAGTTAAATACAGTCTTAAATTAAAAAAATATTACAAGACCATGATACGACGAAAATAAGCATTTTATTACTTTTAATACTTCCTTTAATTTATCATCATGTGCTACAGAACCAACCAGACATATAGCACGAATTTCATCTTCCGTTTGATTAATGCCCTTAATCGTTTCTAAAAATAATATAAAGAAACGCAAATGTAAATGTCACATCCCATTTTAATAAAAAAATACAATTTATTATGTAAACTCACTCTCATCATTTTCAATTTGTTCCGACTCCAAAACCGAGCACGCTATATGCTCGTCATTCGTAAGCATTGGAAAAGTCTGCCAAAACAGAATAAAAATTATATAGAGGTCATAATGGATAAATATTATATAAATTACACATACATTTACAACTACCCAGCCCACAAAAAACTAAAACAAATCTAAATTTGAAATAATAAAATTTAATATTATTTTAATTTAGACAATTTTGTGTGATCATTCAACTGCACTTCTCAAAATAATTTTAAAAAAATAACAGTACATGCTGAATAACTGTGATGAAAATTAATTTTCTAATAACTAAAGACAAAAATTAGCAAAAAGGATGCTGCATCATCTGCAGCAAAATAATAAATCAGTCAACCAATAATTATAAACATATCAATAATATACATTCTTCAGGGAAGCACAGAATAAAATCTACAAAAATTTAAAACATAAAATATCTCTTCAACCAAACTAAATCAAGAGAACAAAGAAACAAAGAAATGAACAAAAAGGACTTAGCGTTTTAATATAATTATAATCAAATAAGAATAAGACCTACAAATATCACTAATAAAATAAACAAAACATAATCAAATTAAAAATTTCAAACTGAATACGTAAATATTTATGATGAACTTCTATTCAACGAAAAAACTCATTAAACAAAGCAGTACAAAATTCATAACCTAAAAACCATCATTGCAGAAAACAATAAAGTGAAGAGTATTTCACCAAACAAAAAAAAAACTTAAGAAAAAATTATGCATAAAAAATTTACCAAGAACAATACAGGATCAAGTTATACTAATTTTGAAGACGACTGTTAACAGCATTAAAGTTCAAACGGACTGGTTTCAAAAACTACAGTAAGATATCATTGTTAAAAGTGTTAATGTAATATAAACATAAATTTGTTTTATAAATCAAACGAATTTGAATTTCATTACATTAAAATATTTATTTAAAAATATGAAATAAAATAAAAAAATGTAACCCATTATTAAATTTTAGCTTGAACTGGATATTTTGATTTCAGCATTTATTTGGCGATTAACATTTATCAGTTTGGGGTAATTACAAAAACAGTAGATTTTTTAATAAAAAATAACTTAAATAACTGAACATTAAATACTTTTAAGTGAAGACAATTTAATTTTAAAAGTAAGATCGACCTGACTAAAATTATATTAATTTTAAAACTCCATCTTGTTAAACATTTTACTTTTGCACTACTATTGCGTAGTTATGTCAAGGCTTGCCATTAGGTTTTAAAGAAAATTTTCGTATTATAATGACATGATCGTTTTCATTCCAAAAGTGCTGTTTTAGAAAAACCTATAAATTCAAAGATTTTAACTAATTTTTTGAATTTACTTCAAACAGCGCTGATTTAAGAAGTTCAAAATGCTTCGACCAGAATATGCATCATTAAAAGACAGAAACAAAAAAAATAAATGCAATGTTTTAAGTTTATACATGAGAGTTAAAAAACTTTTATAACACAAAATAGGAATGTGAAATAAACTGCAATTATTAGTATCAAGTCGAGATAAATCAACATTATAACTTAAAGTTTGCATTTCGAAACATGTATTGTCACTTCTGAGGTGAAGATGACATATGCACAATTGGTCTCTTCATTAAAAAAGAACCATAATTTATTACTCTCATAATAAACCTGAAATTTAAATAGGTCATTGCTAATCATTCTTATCTTACTATTCCTTATGTAGGTTTTCAGATAAGCAAGAATTAATTTTTCCACAACTCGAATATTGTCAATGTAGTAGATTAGGAATTAATCCCCTACTCTCATTTTCATCGCTTTTTGAATAATGGAAAATGTTTGCATGATCATAGATGTATCATTAAATTCTACTAATGGAAACATTACAATTTTAATTTAAACTATTATGGGTGAAACTTTACATTAATTTATAGAAAGGCATAGTTAATCAGCTCGAGTAAACAAGACTTATATATTATTTTTGTGTGCTGTTTGGATTAAATTTCGATTAAAATGCTTCAAACCCGAAGGTTTTAACTCTGGTCAGTTAAAAATCATATTTTCATAACTTTATATTTTAAACAGAATAATTTCTGGATTCAATAATTCTACGATCGTTACAATATTCCCGTTTTCACGGAAAAATAACATTAGAATCACATCAGTATACTGTATTTCGTAATAATTACTGTACATAAAATGGGTTTTGCAAGATGTTTAATGAAAAATTTCTTTTATTATGCTCAAAAAATTTTTAACTTCCGCACATTTCACATTTATAAAACTTTAATGACCATTAATTCAAACAATATCAATTTTTATTCCCAGCGGAGCATATTTTTCTATCTACAGTATGAATATCTCGTATTAGTTCAATATAAATGGAATTTCTAAACATAGTGACTTTCATAAATTTACATAGAATTGTTATTTATGTAGCTTTAGTGTAATTCCTTAGCATTTTTGTTTTTCCTAGTTCGTACTTATAATATCTATTTTTTAAATTCTCATCTTTAATTTCGGTACTTATAAATTATGAAATTATGATTATTTTTTTGCAAATAAAGTTTTAAACATTGTTTTGTAAAATTTAGTTCAATCTACAGTTTTAAATGAAAATCAATAAACAATGCTTACCATGAGACTCAGGTATTATTATTTCACGCAAGGTATACTGTCAGTCTTGTCATCATTTCGTTGGCATTCTTGTTCAGCGGTGTTTGTGATTCGTTCCGAAAGCTGTATTTCTTCTTTTACAACGATTATTTGCTACGGTTTGTTAAGATTATTGGCATGTTTTATTATTCATTACAGCTTATTATTATATTTTAGTTAAAGAAAAATGGGAAAAGAGAAAACCCATATTAATATCGTTGTGATTGGACACGTTGATTCTGGAAAATCAACTACCACCGGCCATTTGATTTATAAATGTGGAGGCATTGATAAACGTACTATTGAAAAATTTGAGAAAGAAGCACAAGAAGTATGTTTAAATTTTAATTCATTTAGTTTGTATTTTATGTTTTACACTTACAGGTAGCAAACTCTGACTTGATAGTTCTGGTTTGTTTTCTTTATCAGTTGTTTAGCGTTAATGTAGTTTGATAATTTCTGTTATTTTTATTTGTTTTTACATCTGAATTTTTATTGTTTTGTGGAAGCGTCAAATTTAGTTAAATTCTTACACTTTAAAGTAAAATAAAATTTTATTTCAGATGGGAAAAGGGTCTTTTAAGTATGCATGGGTGTTGGATAAACTCAAAGCCGAAAGAGAACGTGGTATTACGATCGACATCGCCTTGTGGAAGTTCGAAACATCGAAGTACTACATAACTATTATTGATGCCCCAGGTCACAGAGATTTTATAAAGAACATGATTACTGGAACTTCGCAAGCAGATTGTGCAGTTCTTGTTGTTGCATGTGGCACGGGGGAATTTGAGGCCGGAATATCTAAAAACGGTCAAACGCGTGAACACGCTCTTTTGGCCTACACTTTAGGGGTCAAACAAATAATTGTCGCTTGCAACAAGATGGACACCACTGAGCCGGCTTTTTCTGAGGTTTATTTATTTGATTTTTTTAAACTTATTTATTGTTTTAGTTTCATAATTTAGGCAAGATTCAATGAAGTAGTTACTGAGGTTAGTAATTACTTGAAAAAAATTGGTTATAACCCGAAAACAATTCCATTTGTTCCCATCAGTGGTTGGCATGGAGATAACATGCTTGAAGCTAGCGACAGAATGCCTTGGTATAAAGGTTGGTCAATAGAAAGAAAAGAGGGCAACGCAAGTGGAAAGACACTTTTGGAGGCGCTTGATGCAATTTTGCCACCAACGCGTCCGACAGACAAACCCTTGCGTTTGCCATTACAAGATGTTTACAAAATTGGAGGTTTGTCATATAAATTTGTAATGTAAATTTTATCTGCCTTTTCTTACCACAAATCAGTCATATGATTTGTTTTTGATAAGGCAATATTAATTATGTTGTATTTTTTAAATATCGAATGCAATGTACAGCTTTAAAAAAATTATTTTTAGGCATTGGGACCGTTCCTGTTGGTCGTGTTGAAACTGGAATAATGAAACCTGGGATGGTGGTTACCTTTGCCCCGCAGAATTTGACTACTGAAGTGAAGTCTATTGAAATGCATCATGAAGCTCTCCAGGAAGCTCTTCCTGGAGATAATGTGGGTTTCAATGTGAAAAATGTCAGTGTCAAGGAAATTCGTCGTGGTAATGTTGCTGGCGACAGTAAGAATGATCCACCAAAAGAAGCTAAAAATTTCACTGCTCAAGTGATAATTCTTAACCATCCTGGGCAAATAGCTGCAGGTTATGCGCCTGTGCTTGACTGTCATACAGCGCATATTGCCTGTAAATTTGCCGAATTAAAAGAAAAATGTGATCGTCGTTCAGGAAAGACATTAGAAACTGGGCCGAAGGTAGAATTCTTTAATTAATTATTTGTATTATTTATTTGATTTTAGTTTTTGAAATCGGGCGATGCTGGGCTCGTTGAATTAATTCCTACGAAACCAATGTGTGTGGAGACGTTTTCGGAGTATCCACCACTGGGCCGTTTTGCCGTTCGAGATATGAGGCAGACAGTAGCTGTTGGTGTTATAAAAGTAAAACTATAGATTGAAACAGGTCATTATGATTGGAAAAGTTAATTGTTTTGCAGAACGTTGAAAAGACCGAAGGTGGGCAAGGCAAAACGACGAAGGCAGCCCAGAAAGTTCAAGGAGCAAAGAAAAAGTAGCTGCTTAGCGAATCTGCGGTCAATTGTTACGTAGCCAATACATTTGATACATTTAAATGGGACCGTTCTACGGGTCTGTTTGTTGTAATGCGTCAATTTTTGGCCTGGATTTCTCCAGTTCGCCGAAATTTGACGCAGTGGATACTCCTGCATTTTCCACATCGAAAGGAGTTTCGCAGGAACGCACGTTTACATCTAGTTATGCGAAAAATCAGATGTGTTGCGCTATTTGATGAATGACTGCTGATTCGATTCATGAATGAATAAACTCTGGATAAAACCTTATTGTTTTATTTTGAAAAAACTCCGAGTAGAACAATTAAAAAGCACTAGGCATTTTTTCTACGCATCATCGCACGTTTTCCTTCACCAGGTTTTGGAGGTGCTTTACCGCGCAAACATCGTTGGCGTAATAATTCGTCAATGAAATCTTGATGCTCATCTCGAAAAAGTCCATGCAATCGAAGAAGTTTCGTTAATGAATGAAACATTGGATGGGGTGGAAAATAAGCGATACAAAATTCATCTTCTTCATAAGGCATTGCTTGAAAAGCTTTTACTACTCTCGCATTTCGAGCGGTTAATTCGTATGGTATTTCCCCAAAAATTCTTTTGCTCAGTCTATCCATTTTTCGACTGTACACAGATGCCTGCTTTATCACAGTTTTCACATGGGTCATTATCTGAAAAATTTTCTAATACTGCAGCTATCATTGTTTTATGAATAACTGTGAACAGTATCAACCGTGCGCGAACATTTACTTACGCCAGAAGGTAAATACATATTGCAATAATGGTGCTAAGCAAGATGAAGTGTTAAGCAAAGGCATGTACCGTATTATATAAAAACAGCCTTCCAGACTGCAGTGAATAATACTATCGATGTGAACTGCGAAATAATAAGCAGCTTTTAAAAGGAAATCACGACAAGAAATCATGTTCATCATAAAAAATACTGAGTCATCGTGATAAAAACTACTGAAAAACTATAAAAATAACTACTAATGTTCCGTATATCGATATCTACAGTATGTAAACATCTATTATACAAGTAAGATTGTCATACTGTACTTTGATGAATTGAAAATAACTATAAAAATTGTAATGTTGCGTTAAAATCAAATAATATTATAAAATGAAAAATTTTTTATGCACAAAGTTTATATTCATTCATGTTAAATATTTAAATAATAATGCAACAGATAAAGTAGGTCCAATGTATGGATGCATCAAATAATTCATGCACAGTTATGACATTTGTATAGGAATATATAAAATTCAAATAAATAAACACTTAAGACTAGAGATAAATATATCAATACTGAGCTGATATGTTGCTGAATCTGGGTGTTTCGATTGAGGAAAACATTTCATTTGCAATTTATCATAATTGGCTGAAAATCAATCTTGTATAATTCGTCCGTAAGTAGATGCTTATCATTTGATAATGCATGCATTCATGTGATTGGCGAAAAACGAGTAACATTATAATTTCATACTTTGAAGTCACAAGACAATAATTAATCTTTGAACGTTATGGCATTTAAAAAGCAGCATTTTTAAAGTCATGAATATTTTAAATCATATAATATTGTTTAGTATATAATACTCGAAAATTACTGTTATGAAATAACGTTAAGCAACAGAACTGAATCACTATTGGTACTGTATACAGCATCAAAATTATGAACTTTACTAAACATGCCGTAGTTCTTTTCTGATTTTAGTGTAATGGGCCACAAATAATTAGACATAAAGAAATCACACAATAGTCATTATTATTATTACGGGTAAATCATTATAGACCACAAGCCGAGGCGCCATCTATCGACAAGGAAGGAACTCTGCGGAACACTGATTGGCCAGAAGCAGATCGGACAAAGAAGGCGGAAGTGCGAATTCCCAGTGAGTAAACAAGTCAGTCAGTGTTGATCTCTTGATCGGTGTCGGTGTGTTGTGCTTGTTCAGAAATAAACGTTAAACCCTTCCCATTATGACTCGTTTTGATGACGTTAATAAGAAGGAGCAAAAGGGCGCTACATTAGCAACATTTTTTCAGACTGTAATTCTATTTGAGAGAGAGCCCTTTAAGCGTTGTTAAACTGATGCTTTGATTGATTATGCAACAACTGTAAATTTGGATATAAATTTTAAAGTAATAAAAATAAATTTATGAAAGATAGTTAAATTCACTGCTCAATTATAAAAATGGATATTATAAATTAAAGGACCAATCAGGGGGAAGTGGACATTGATTTCCTCAGCAAATACAGGAAGAGTTGTCATTTTCAACTGTGGCGGTCAGTTGAAGTGGAACGTTAGTTTCAACCATTAATGAACTGTATTGCTCTAACATTTTGAGATAAGATAAAGTGAATTTAAACGCTGAAACCACAATCCACAGGACAAAAGCAGCAATAAAAATAATGGGAGCAGACAGGTAATGCATATTTTAATACTAAAGCAACTTTTGTAAATTCATTCAAAATACAGCTATAATGTTTCACAGAATGGAAATAAACAAAATAGAAATATAAATTTGAATTCAAAATTAATAAGTTCGCATCATCAGAATATGTATATGCAATTGCTGCACTACGACTATACTTGTCTGAGACTAGAATTCAATGCAATGAACAAAGGCTATGCAAAAAAGTGAAATGAGTGAAGATGGAATTTTTTTGTCATTAGCATTACGCTTTATATGTGCACGCTTTCAGGTACAATAAAGTTCATTTTACTTTTCTGAAGGTAATTTTCTTTTATTTCTAATAATTTTCATATTATAAAAACTTTCACTACATGGCACGTCTGTTCAACAGCAACATAAATATTTATATAGTAGGTAGGACCATACAATATTGCTTTGACATGTGAAAAACTTTTCAGACTTTATTTCTACAATTGTGTTGCTTCATTTCAAACATCCATGTCAAAACAGTTTCATTAATGCTGCATTATATATATTGCAGTCCATCGAAAATCATATTTTTTATTAGCTAAATAAGCAGTAACTTGCAAATTATTCAATTGAAAGCAAATTTTGTATTATAAAACAAATCACATTAATGTAGGGCATTTTTGAATTTTGAAATCTCAAATTGAAACATGCGGAGGCGTGTTTTTGTTAAGTCATTGTTTTTATTATAGCGTTTTCTCCCAAATAGTTTATATTTTAACTGAATTGTAAACGTTAAGGTCATTTTTGAACTTTCAAATAGTCCTTATTGGTAGAATTGAACAGTGCATTTCTCCTGTTGATTGCGGCATAGGTTAGAATTTATCCTCAGTAAGAAGTTCCAATGCACAAAAACCGGTTTCGAACGCTGCGCTATGCAAATAACGATCGCCATAAAGGTGCCTTATCATCAGTAAGGGCGCATTCGTTCGTTTGACTTACGTGGCAAGCGGTAGCATTTGTAAAATGTTCTCTGAGTACATGACGCTGAATAGTTGCTGAAGTCGATTTTCAGTTGCTGAAAAGTAATTCCTCCTTTTTTCTACTTGTTATTTTTCTTTAAAAC
>JYDK01000330.1:0-29139 GCA_001447435.1 Trichinella sp. T6 | reverse complement strand
TATTTACTAAAATACTTTTCAAATCTTTTTCAATCAAGAATAGATGGAACTAGAATATTAACTGCAAAAAATACTTACCGAAAATTACCAAGTAGAAAGTCTTGACTGTAAAAAATACCTGAAAATTATTCGATATTAACCACCACAACTTTTCAAACAAAGCAACGCGTTCCGAACAACGTTTTCATTCAGTTCCATTACGTTTCACCCATTGCAAAACAATTCACCTAAAATGTGTATAAAAGGATTTTTGACATTTGACGAATAACGAGTAAACTGAAAGCTTCTCAATGTATTATCTAAAACAACCATATAAAACGTAATCCATACGAATAAGAGTGCATTTAATTAGAATTTTACTATTACACTTACCCGTGGTGATGGTAATTTCTCTAAAATCATAAAATCTACTTATTGAATAAATCAAGGAAAGAAAAAAATAATTGTTTTATAATTATATAGTCTTTGCTCCACCGTTAAAAGCTTGCAAGCATTTCCATCACCAACATAGTTATTAATTAGTTATGAAAAAGAAATGATATGGCAAACAAACATTTTTGGAACAATCATCATGCAGATCTATCGGTTTTAAATTATTTGTTATGTGACCATTTCATTTTGGTTTATGCAATCATATTCATACAAGTGATACATGAAATGCTAAATATAATAACAATATAGTATTTCTTACATATTTTCATCAGCAAATGCAGATACGTACTTAGGGAATGATAACTGCCCGCTGCGTTTTGAAGCATTCAAAGAACGTTTCTCGTTTTGAAACTGTAGTAGATGCACTTTTGCATATCTGACATCTGAAAAAATAAAAAGAATACCTTTAATATGCTATATTAAATTCATTGCGTTTTCTACTTAATTTCCATAACACATAATTATTAGTAGCATTCATTTTTAACTAACATGAATACTGAAGTTGAAGTCATCTCAAAATAATAAAACACCTATTCATCATCTAAAAACAGATACCAGTTATTTCCCATTCACCATATTTGTGAAGTCATGCAAATGGCAAGCATATATGCGCATCACATTATCAAATTTGACTCACCTCTTAATCACTGATGATATTGGAGAGAGGAATTCCAGTTCAGCAAATGTGCTACCATGTCGAATATCCAAATGGCGGATGATGATGGAAGAATTATTCTGAAAAGTAATACAATGTTAAGAAAATTATGCAAATAGATAACTACTTTGCCTCTAGTAGAACAACAACTTCGCGTCAGTAATACAATAATGACACAAAGTGAATAACTTTATTTAATAATGAAACTTATTATCACAATCTATATCAACTTTGATAAACAAGTGCCCTGTTACTGGTAAGACGAGTTTTAAAGAAAAGTTACTCCTATGTTAGAGAAACAACGTTTATGTAGCTATTCGACCAAACCAATCTGCACTGAAACTAAAAAATATTGTAAATAATAATTTTCCATCTCATGTCGTCGTAGTAGCATAAAATTTTCAATTTGAAATAGGCAGCAATCCCAACCTATTAAAACAACTTGTTACCTTCGATGTGAAATTTCAAAAAATACTATACACTGCATCCATTTTCAAACAGTTTTAAAGTAACTCAAAAAAATCATATTAGTAAAATAATTGCCTTTTCATCGCTGATATCAATCTTATTCTTGGGTTGTTTCAAATTGTGATGAAACATTTTGAAGAAATCACAATGAAGTAGACTGAAAAAATATATTTGGAATATGGATGCCAGTCCGGTGTTCCAGTGGAAAAACAAATCCTCAGCCACTGCAAACCGCTAACTTACAGCTGCATAAATTGAAGCATCTACATATATATGATAAAAAGAGAGCAGTCAAGAGATTCATGCAAATAAAAAGCACAGAATGTCTTTCTCACTTATGAAAGCATAAATATTAACTGTAGGAGAGAACTGCAGTTCAGAACGTACCTTCATGACCATACGCTCAATAATGACTATGAAACTGAAAATTAGTAAAGCAGTAGTAAGGAAATTATGCCAAGAGCAAAATAGACTACCTTAAGTCAAATAACCTAATTTTGAATTTGTAATAGCGTACAAATTTCATTAATTCATTATTTCAATGAACACTTCATAATTACATTTCGTATAGCATTATGAAAATTATTATTAACGTGCAAATTTATTTATTTGACATCATCAATATAAAACATCCTTGTGCTCGTTTCAATGGATATACATCAATTTATATAATTACCACTGAAGATTAGTAATTAGTGTTAACTACATTTGTTTATTATTTTCCACTACATTTATATCACTTTTTATTTATTTGTTTATTTAAACCGTGCAGAATATTAGATATTTGGCTTATAATAATAATTTCATTCTAACTAAACACAATTTACATTTATCTAATAAACAGTCGTTAAAACATTGCAATACTGGCAGGTTGCAAAATATAAAACATATGACAGTTCACCGAACTGAATCCCCTTGGTCTTCATATTCGCAAAAACTGAAGAAAATTTCTTTTACATACATCTATATTCCACTGTCAATATATCAAGTAGAAAGAACAACTACCCTAATATACTTCTTATAGACAATTCGAATTTATTTATTTCACGAGTACAATTATATCTTACATGATTTATTGACATTTATTTATGCAGACTATTCATCCATATGATATTAATATTTTTTCAATTATTATTTTCACTTTCAGCAATGTACAATGTCAATAATGGGCAAACTTCAAAAATGGGCCCTGCAAATCATTAAATTTCACCTTTTTAATGAACAATTCTGAATATGCAAACGAAATTAAATTTAAAGTCGGTAAATTAAATATACGATATTAATGTGTGATTTTAATAATTGAATGAACTGTAAACATCATAAATTATGCAGATCATCTTGTATTTGTAAAAGTTGAGAAATCGTGCTACTCTAGAAAACTGTAAATGTAACGATAAATTCAACTGCTTCGAAAGAAGACAAAATGCAAAAGCACTCCCCCAGTATGTTGAGCAGACAAAACGCAACAACTCTCGTAATTAGAATTTAAGAAATCTAATTCAAAAGATACACATGAATTTACACAAATCTCATAAATAAACAACAAAAATAAAATTGAATGGCAGAAAATAAAGCTGGACCAAGAAATGAAAGAAAAACAGTAAAAAGCAAAATTGGAAATAAAACAAGCATACCACTTCAGAAACAGACGACCTGCGATGACATGAGTGCTGTTGGTAAACATCACTAACATCATCATCATATTCTTTCTTCAGTGATTGTTACATTATACCAATAAAGCGTTTATTTTTCTAATTTCAACCGACAACGTCGACTATATTTACCTAAAATTAATTCCCGTCACCAATGAATAATAAAACAAATATTAGTTCTTTGTCTGTTTCATTTTTCAAATATTTACTTTGCTTACTATTACACTGCCTAGAAGAATATTATGCAAATTATAAGAAAAATACCATCATTAATTCACTTGTTCCAGTATAAGAATCGCGATAAACATCTGAAAGTCAGCATTCTCTCAATGGATAATAAATAACTCGTAATGGTACCGAATATTTTTCATATGCCACTAGCTATTCAGGTTACCACGGTTTTCCCGTTTCAAAATAATTTTGAAGAAAATTGCTTATACAGTAAAAGAAAATCAAGTATTATTTTACTGTAATGATTAGCTCATTCTGAAAATTTTTTACAAACATGCCAGTCATGCTATCTGTTGTTGTTGTTCGTTAATTTGAAGACGTAAATCAGAAATAAAATTTTCATTTCTTTGAGAATTAATAAAAATTTCCAGAATATGAAATTGGATTGTAGTTTAAGCAGTGTTTTGAAAATACTGCAAAATGAATGTCTCTGGCAACAGAAATGAATAAAATTGAATTACAAATAACCATGGTAGTTTATTTTTAATAAATGTATTACACTAACAATACCGCAAGCAAGAACATGCTTATTCCATGTATTAATATTTTCTATGCAATTAGCAGAATTTCAGAATTAAAAATGCTATTTTTAGAGTACGTGAAATTAATTAATTGCTATGACGGGTAGACCCCGAGTATACATCAAAGACATGCCGCTTCACACCTTGATTGGTTGCAAATTTTGCGTAGAACTCTGATTGGTTTTGAATTTTATTGGTTCACACGGCGGCTAAATTTATTGGCTAAAACAAGTCCTTGTTCAAAAGTTTGCTTTCTATTCATTTGATTCTTAATTTGATGAAGTTAAATATAAGTTTAAATTAAAGTATAAATTGAATTTAGACGTTATGGATGCTATTAGTAAGAAAGATCACGTGGATTCACCATTTTACTGAATCTTATTAAATAATTGATTGTAATGAATTTTACCATATAAATATAAAATAGTAAAGCTTTGAATATCAGAAAACTGACCATTAAAATGAAATCAAAATTTGACAAATAGCACGCATCACAATGACAACCAGTAAAAATTTAGGTTTGCGACAACGAATAAAACTCATCGCAACAGCAACTAATGAAATTTATCCGGCATGAAAACCAATGAAATTTAAGGCCAATCAAATGTCGAGCGGCATGCCTTTGAATTATACTCGGGGAGTAGACCTGTTATTAACATGTGAATAAGCAAAGTAGCGGTTTAAGAAACACTGAATTGTTGAACGAGAAAAGTGAATCCAGCCAGTCATGTCAACAACAACATGCTCCGTGACGCGCATAGCTGACAAAAAATACAACGCATTAGTTTGAAAAAGCGGTAGTGTTAAAGTTCTTTTTTGAAGTTAAAGTTTATGTATATCATTGTTAAATTCCATCATCTTTGGTGATGTTCGAAATTATAACCAAACATTTTCAAGAAATAAAAATGAAGTATACAGAGAAAAGATATCCATTTCATGAATGCTCGTCCAACAACTATTTACAATGGTGAATCTTCAGGCTGCGCACAGTGTTAGTGTACAGTTGCATTAAATGAAAGTTGCTGAAGGAACGTTACTCATCGCTACCGCTAAATATGTGAACTATTAACAGCGAGTTCTGTTAGATAAAGAGTTCTTTAGGAAAAATTTGATTTGCATATTGATGAAACAACTCTTGCACAGCGTTATTTGACCTAGCCCATCAGAGCTACTAACTTAAGGCTGAACTGTTTATGTTGAAAACGCAAGTTTCCCGCGAAAATTCCCAAAAAGCCATGCAAGTCAAGGATGCCATTAATGTTCTCTCTGTTATGGCTTTAATAAATTGTGAAATAACTGCGAAACGTAGAACTCACCAAGATTGACGACTTCTCATTTTTGAGAGCAATATTCTGCTTCACAGCTTCACAGAACTAAGAGAACTATATTCATTCTGTTCTCATTTATTTCTTAAGATTCATACATTTACACCAAATTAAACAACTTTAGGTATATTATTGATTATATTATATGTATTATAACGATATACAGAACATTCCCAATGACAACGACAATGGAGGCCCATCATAATTTTGTTACCATAAACATTATCATGTTAACATAAATTTGTTCATCAAGATGTTTACAGCATAGATTTACATGTTTACAGAAGAATGTAACAAGCGTTGAACTAGGGTGGATCAATTTTTTTCCATTGTTCATTTGTTAGAAATCGCTATTTCATCATTCCAAACTCACATTTTAGCAGTGCAAATCAACTGGTACAGCTCAAAAAGATTTTTCAAACTGAATTGATTGAAATTCAACTACCTTCTTTTTCACAAACGCATACCAATGTCATCATGCACGAAAGAGGTCTCCACATGTTATATGATATCGTTTAATCGTTTAATGGAAACTCTAGATTGAAATCACTGTCGTCAGTGTTCAATTTTCATGCATAGCCTTTAATCTTACGTTATACTTGTTAAAAGTCTTTTATTTAAATATTTCGCCCTCTTCCCAGAACAAAGCTACCAAAATCAAACAAGAAAATAACAACCTATAATATCAGCCAATATAACAAACTGTGCATCAATCAATGAAATAGCATATCTTTCGATGGACAAGCAATAAAATGAAATTTTCACATCTTGAAAGCGATAAAAATGTTTAACAAGAAATTGTTCCAAAAAATTAAAGTAAATGTATATCAAAACATAAATGTAAAAATAAATTACCTGGCCTCGAAAATTCAACTGCCACTGGCCTTCATCGTTCACAGTAATGATCCAACCACTTTTGTACACGGTTGCCAGTTCTTCCAAAACAGTTTTCTTCCAAAATCTTCTGAAAGAATGTAATAATCGACTTTTACCTTCTGCTTGGCCATTTGTTGTACAGATCAAGCGTTCTGATTGCAGATATGCCACTAAAAGCAGAAAACAATTCACCAGTAACGACGAACGACAAGTTCACAAATTTGCATTGACCAATTTCCACTTGTACTTTAGTCTTTTACCACTTGCTGCTCATCGCAATACAGATTCAATCCACTGTACCAATTCAATTACAGTAGGCCACCAGCACAATCAACTACACCTAATTCATAAAACACCGATTTACACTTAGAAAAGTTAAAATGTGATTTTCAAGTACTACCCCTATTGTAACGTTGACAATTTTGATTGCTAAGTCAGTCATTTTTTTTATTTAACCAAGCAAATGCTCTATTTAGCTAAATATAATAAATAAATTATACGTAAATAATAAATAAATATATATAAAAATAAGCTAAATATAAATAAACTATGCAAATAACAACACACACGCAAAGAATACACAGACGGCACAATACCCAAAGGATGGTAACACTATTGAACTGTAATAATATGCAATGCATCATTGTTGGAAAATTTTTAAATTGTAAAAGGCGAAAGTCGATTTCGATTATGTGAAATTTTCAAAGATTGCTTTTTAATTTTATAATTTTCATTAATTTTTTTAAATGAAATTATTGCGAATCGGAAAACCGCTGCTTTGAAACTGATTTGAAAGCAATCACAGTGCATAAGAAATGATTAAAATTCGACGACCGTCCCACCGAGAGAATTTCACGGGTCGAATGTGCAATCGGATTGATTGTTCAACTCTCATTTCTGCTTTTGCCTTCCAGTCGACACAAAACACCTTTCGTGATTCTGTCTTGGTTTTAGTTTTGCGGCGTTCAGTTTTCACTTTTGCGCTTCTGATGCTAGAATGGATCAACTCGCCGCTTGATCTGTCAAGTTTTACAGTGAATTTTTCAAACTGTCAACTCAACAAAGCCTCGACAAACAAAGACACGTAATAAGATTTATTTGCTCCATTATTTAATTAAACAATAAGTCCATTATTCCATTATGCCGTAGTTGTGTGCCATTATGCCTGAAGGTACGTATTTACGGGTCCCTGTTGAAGAACGACTGAACCGACTTGCACCAATGTGTACATTCTTCATTCTGATTTTTCCATCCATATTGCCCGCGTAATAGACAAGTTCAGTTTCAAAAATAATCGAAACGTGTCGTTCATTTGAAATGCAATTAAAATTATTAATTTGCAAGTTTTTGATATCGCGTGATTGAGATTCCAGTTTTGTTTACTTGGAAAAACGCCACTATTTTGCTCCTCGTCATAATGTAATGCATAATAATGCATGTCCATGATAAATCTTCTGGATGCTATATCCATTCTTCCCTCCCCCCTTTCTCCCCCTGGATTAGACGTATGAACGCCCTTGAATGCAAATATTGATAAAGTATTGCAGGAGAAAGATGCTCAGTTAGTAAACCTACAATGTAAAGTTATGCCACAAGCAGATAATCATGGCGAGTTGAACTAGACCCGATCAGCAATAGCGATGCTTCACCAACTTCCATTAATTTTATAAATATAATATTATGTGATTATCATTATTATATAACATTAAATAAATAATTTTATTTTTCAGTGCCACAAATTCCTTCAACCAGCTTCCGTCGAATCGCTGTTTATTGCGCTTGCACGATATTCTGAAAAGAACTTTTGCATGAAAATAAGTTTAATAAAAAAAGTTACCTTTTCATAATAATAATAATATTCCAATATTTAAAAATGCGCTACTTTTTATATTTCATATGATCAAAATTTTATCAATTTTAAAATATTTGAGGTATTACTGTACTTTCTTTACCTCATCATCAATTATTACCGTAAAAGTACTGGGCACTTTGGGTGAAGGAAATAAAAACAGGCGCTTTTTCGTCTGAGCTGTGCCAGTGCGTTTGTAAAAGGCAAGATTATATGTAATTTCGTGAAAAATTGTAAATACTGAAAGTCTTTGATGCAGTTTTTCATCAGTTTTTGATGCACTATTGAAAGTTATTTATTAATAAACAGTTTTGAGAAAACAACATAACAAGATTAGAAAGAGCTGCCTAAAGAAGCGATGGACAGCTGCTGCAGTACAGATTTGGCTTCTAAAGCAGCAACGGTTCCTAAATTGAAACGCCTGAATTTGGGTAAAAGCTTGTCAGCACCAGACGATCAGCCGGCTTACCCGTCCGCTCCGCGACCATCGGCAGCTGTTGACAGTTTAAAAAGGTAGTTTAAAGTATTTCACTACTCTTGGCATCATCTCATTGTTTACATCCATAAACAGATTGTAAATATAAAATGCTTTAAATGAATATATTTTCATTTTATTGTTACTTCTTGAGAATTTATTATTGTTTTAAAATAATTTATCAGTGCAAACTGTTGTTTTTGTTTTTAGGCAATTGTCTATAAATGCAGCAAATTATTTTGGAATAGCACCTGTCGCTGATTCTTCTATGCAGAAATGGACTAATCGTAGAATTCGACATTGCTCAAGGAGGTATGGTGGCATTCGTGAAAGCAAATTGGGACAGTTTGAAACGGTGAGTTCATTTGTTCGTTTTTTATTTAATATTTTGACAGTTTTTGTGTTTGATTTTGTGTTGTTGTCAGATTGATGGGCAGATTTCTGCTCCAAGTATGCGAGTTCGAGATCCATTGGCAATACCACGACTACAATCGGCACAGTTCAGCCTCGGTCGCAGCTTTTCCATGGACAGTCGTGCGTCAAAAGTTCGAGTGCTGCGTAGGCGAGATAGTGTTGCCAAGCTGGCCTGGGACAGATTTTCTTCTCTTATACGAGTGAGTCATCCAGCTACAATTGTAAACAATGACTCGGCAATGCAGTTTTGCGTCATTCGCGTGGGTTAGCGTTTTTCTTTGTCCACCTTTATTTTTCTCATCAAATACTGTATTTTTCATTGTAATGTATTACTGTAGTTTTTTTACTCTTGTATATATTTGAAGAAATATGAATTATTTTTAGTGGTATTGATTTGAAACTTGGAGTTTTCTGTTGTTTCTTTGTTTTTTGTTTTATGTTTGTAATTTTTTTAGAGACGTCTTTGAGTTGTGTTATAAATTGATTATTATTAGAATATTGATAATTTTAGGAAAATGATTTTTAAAAATATATTTAGACTGGCTCTTTGAGCCATGGGCGCTCTACAAGGCGGAATAGACGCTATTCACGCAGCTTTTGTCCTACTAGTTTGGTAGGCGATGATTCAGTATTTGACGAGGATGCTACAGGTGTGGTCGGTCAGTCAACTCCCGATCTCATTGCTACACCAGACTCAGTACCAATGGCAACAATAAGAGAAGAATCTGAATTGGGCAATCGAAGTTCCTTTTTAGCGGAACCTCATGATAGTGACAAGATCGGCAGTCAGTTTGTAAAAGTGAGTGTTCTTTATATATTATTTTATTTTATTTCATTTTTTGTCAAAATCAGGATAGAATAAAATGTATTTTAAGGATGAGTCGCCACTTCAGGATGAAGTATTTTTTGACTTTGTCCCGTGTACTGTTTCGGCAACTCAGAAATTGAATGATACTTTTCCACTGAAATTTGCTAAAGTTTCTCATGCTGTTCACCCACTACGAGGGAAGCCAATGTTTTTGCCATTGGTAAGTTAATTAATTAATTAATTACTATGTAGTGATACGGTGTCACTGTTGTATGTTTATGTAATGCTGTGCTTGTTTCCGTTCTTCTTACCTTTAGACTGAAGAAGAGATTGATTCGAAGCCAGCGTATATTTCGGATGATATTAAAATGGTCATTAATGAAGAAGAATCGGTGCCTACTGCTGTGAAGCCGGTAGTTCCTGCGTCGTTTCAACAAAGAGCATCTCTGCTGCATCCTCTGACGCGAACGTGTCCAAAGCGAGGTTTCTGGAGTGGGGTAAAATGTACACAGTTGTAATCATCTTTTGCACTTAGTGTTGTAATTAAAAAGTATATGTTTTTTGCTTAGCTGTTTTCTCGTTTTGCAAGTAAGAAAGGAAAGCGGCGTAAATTTGGTGAAGGTGTAGTTGGTAGGTTTCTGGGACGTAGTCTCCGTAGGCGTTCGGAACTGAGCCCGCAAGTTGTCCAACAGTTGGACGATTTTGATGACTGCAGGTAATTTTTGCTGCTGCTAATATAATTTGGGGAAATTCGATTTTGTTTGTTGGATAGCGAAATTTTTTTTTGTATTTTAATATTTCTATTACTTTACATAATTTTTAGACCTTATTTTACATTTTGGGTGACGACTGTGCAAATTTTGGTCACGCTTATTTCTATATCGACATATGGCATTGGGCCAGTTGGGTTTTGGCGTACGCACGTTAGCGCTTTGGTTTTGCAAAGTTCATTAGTTTTGGAGCATGTTGCATATTTTGAGCAAGAAAATTTTTTGATTGGCCCACGCTTTGTATAGCAGTTGGTTTGGAATTCAAGTTTATTATTAGTTTGTTGTTTTTATTGTTAGGCAGATTTGGTGCATCTTGGAGCAAAGTATGCGCCGTGCATGCGTCGAGATTTAAACGTTTATTCAGTGATTGAAAAGAATCGTCGTATGGAAAATACAACTGGCTGTTGTATATTCGACGATGGCATGGGCTGCGTGCAAACTACAGAGGATCAGTGTCCAGTGAGTTTTGAATTGCTGATGAAAGAGAGAAATTTATTGTTATCTTTTTGCGATTCATCTAAATTTGATTCAGAAACTTTTGGCTAACTGGTATCAGTGGGAAAAATACAATCGAAGTAGTGTTGAACAAAGGAGTAGAGTCGTTTGCGGTCAGGATCCGAGGTAAGTTTTGTGAATTCCATTGCATGATTGGTACATCTGTAATTACTTTCAAATCCTTATAGAACATGTACCAAGCCGGCATCGATAAGTCCATTTGAATGGCCAGATGATATTAGCAAATGGCCAGTAAGTTTGACTGTTGTGAGAAAAAAACATTTTTTAATAATACATATTTATGAATTCGTATGTAGATTTGTTCTGAATGGACAGATGTAAAGGAATACAAGCACATTGGTTGCAAAACAACAGGACGTCCTTGTTGTATTGGTATCCAGGGTGAGTGTCGAATAACTACAAGAGAATATTGTGACTTTGTTAAAGGCTATTTTCACGAAGAAGCGACGCTTTGTTCACAAGTATACAAAGATTTTTGTTTCATCAGGTAGAAAATTGTTAATAACTTTGTAAAGATGTCTCCGTTTAGGTTTCTTGCCTAGGGGAAGTCTGTGGAATGATACCATTTTTAGATCCGGATCAACCTGACCAATTTTCACGTTTAATCATTCCTTTGTTTTTGCACGCAGGGTTAGTGTTCTTCAGCTAACGCAGAAATGTAGAATATGTAGAAAAAAAGAAATATTTTTAGGATAATCCATTGCTTCATAACAGTTGTTATACAATATTTTTTGCTGCGCGATTTGGAAAAGTTAGTGGGCTGGAGCCGTGTGGCTGTTATTTATATGATCAGCGGGGTAGGTGGATACCTAGGTTCGGCTGTCTTTGTACCTTACCAAGCAGAAGTAGGTCCTGCTGGCAGTCAATTTGGTTTGTTGGCTGGGCTAGTTGTGGATGTGGTCTATTCATGGGAGATGATCGCCCGACCTTGGAAGGCGCTTGGTCAACTATTAGCTTTTATTGTTTTTTTGTTCATTCTTGGCCTGCTGCCTTGGATTGACAATTATGCACACGCTTTTGGTTTTGTTTTTGGTCTTTTGCTATCACTTGCGCTTTTCCCATACATTCAGTTCGACGAAAATGGTCGACGCAAGCGAATTATAATTGTTGCTTCATCACTGACAATTTGCATTGGTCTTCTTGGCGTTTTAGTGATTCTGTTTTACGTCAATCCACTCTGGTCATGCGACAGTTGTGTCTACTTTAATTGCATACCATTTACGGATCATCTTTGCGACAATCGTGGTCTGGAATTAAACTTGCATCCGTTGTAAATCCAATCGGAATTTTCTACTTCATTTTTTACACTTGCACTTTCATATATCCATTTATCACTGCGTCATGTTTTTCTCAGTTACACTAGTGGATTTTTTAAGCTTTAATGGTAGTTTTCATTACTGTTGTCTATTATTGTATTTATAAATTATTGTACTCGATTAAATGGTTGAATATTTTCCTCTGTTCTCTGTGCATGCAGTAGATGTTTATGCAGCAAATGAGATATCTGTGTGTGAATGTTGTTGAATAGTTAGTTCCGTTTTATTTGTTTCTTGTTTGTGCTAGATGTTTTATTTAGAAACGGAGATAAATAAGAAACTTATGAATAGAATATGGATCCAGAAAGTACTCAAGCAGAGGAGTTGGAAGTGTTGCGAATGATTTATTTAGATGAACTGATTTTTGATGATGAAAATTATCCGGCCAAATTTCACATTCCAGTCGAGGCGGTCACAACTGATCAATTTCAATGTCAAGCCGTGAAGGTTGAATGCATTATATGGTTTGAATACACATCCAAATATCCTGAACAGGAGGCGCCTATATTTCGGATTGATTCCTGGTCCAGCAACGTCACGTCAGCTATGGTCGATCAGATCCAAACGTGTTTAGAAAACGTCGTCAAGCAGAATTTCGGCACGATGATGATTTATACACTGGTCGACACTTTGAAGGTTTGAATACTGTAATTTGAAATTTTGCTTGCTGTTGTTATTGCAATTGTTGCATTCTGTTTGATGTGCAGGCACGTTTGTACGATTTATGCGAACAGCTGCGTAATGCACAAGCGTCGGCTGAAAGCGGTAATAAAGTCGAAGTCGGTAATTGCGAACAAAAGAAAGGTACGCCAGTTACGTTGGAATTGTTCCTTGCTTGGAAGCGATCTTATGACGAAGCGACCAAAAAAATTGATTTAAAATCAGTGGACGGTCAAATGAGCACAGCCAAACTGACCGGCCGGCAGCAGTTCCAAGCTGACACATCTCTGGCTATTTCAGACGTGCCATTGTTGGATGTGAATGATGAACCATTGACTGTTGATCCGAACAGTGAAGATCACGATATTACGAAGAATTACGATCAGTATCAATGATTATAAACTGAAAGATGAACAATACAATAAAGCGGTTTATTGTTTTCTTTTCAAATTATCTGTTTTTGTAATGTTTAATCCAGGTTGATCTACCTGTGTTATGTATTTCTTGCATTTTTTGTTCAATATATGCGGATTGTTAATATTCATAATTATTGTTGATTGTGATAATTTTACCGCTTTTTTTCAGATTGGTTTTTTGATATTTTTTCTTCAGTGATGTGGACGAAAAACGTATACCGGCAAAACGATGCAGTTGTAGAGTTGTAGAAAGGAGATCACTATACATATATTTTTTTCGCTTGAAAAATAGAACATGGCTTTACCATCATCGCCAGAAAGTTTGCAAAATTTGCCCGTTGCAACAGCAACAACGGCAACACCTGAAGCTGTTGCTGTTAGCAATGACAACAGTACGCCTTGTGCCCTGTTGGTGGAAGTGAAAAGCAAGTTCGACGCGGAATTTCGTCGCTTTTCTGTCGATTCAGTTTCCGCTGGATCTTTTGAGCAGTTCCACAAGCTGGTTGAACAGTTGCACAAGCTGGAAGAGATCCCTTTCACACTTTGCTATAACGATCCGCATGGTGATCTACTGCCGATCAACAACGACGAAAATTATCGCAAAGCGTTGGAAACGGCTCGACCATTGTTGCGTTTGTTGATTCAGCGCAAAGGCGAAAGTCTGGCTGAGCGTTACGGCTACGGAACGGACAGCTTGAAGAAGCGAAATCGAATAAGCCGATTCTTAGCCGGTTCCACTACCGTGGACCGGAGCTACGACATCAGCTTGCCTCAGGATTTTCGGCAAGTGTCGGCTATAATCGACGTCGACGTTGTGCCCGAGTGTCATCGTCGAGTGCGCCTTTGCAAGCATGGAAGTGAAAAGCCGCTTGGTTTTTACATTCGTGAAGGAACCAGTGTCCGTGTTACTTCTCAGGTTGAATTATCCATTTGTATACATATATATCATGCATGCGCATGTATATATGTTTTGTTTTCTTTTTTGATTTAGGGTTTGCTGAAAATGCCTGGCATTTTTATTAGTCGTTTAGCAGCCGGAGGCATTGCTGAGAGTACAGGCTTGTTGGCTCCGAATGACGAGGTGTTGGAAGTGAACGGTATCGAAGTTGCTGGCAAGACACTTGACCAGGTGACGGATATGATGATTGCCAATGCAAGCAATTTGATCATCACCGTTCGACCGGCCGATCAACGTCTGACGTTAGCTCGGTGCGCGAAAAATCGTGGTTCAGCAATGTCTCGTGAATCTGAGGCAAGGAGCAGCAGTGTTTATGCCTCGAACGACAGCGACGAAGAAGATCAAGAAGATGAGGTGAAGGACTTGCTTACCTCAGGCCAGTGAATCTCGTCTTGCAATATGTGCTGTTTGCAATTTGATTTTTCAAAAAATACAAAAAAGACAGCACAGCACCTCTTATTTTAATTTATTTTAAATCATATTTTCTTTTAAACATATATATGAGGAAGCAAATGCAGCACATCTGATAATGTTATTTACATTTTTTTGTTCTATTTTTTTATTTTGTTGCGTCCTTTTTGTGGCCTTATATGAATGCAATGGTGTTCATACCAGAGAAGTTGTATACTTAAAATCAAATTCTATTATCATTACTATTATGATTTGTATTGTTATCATTTAACAGTTATGAAATTAATTTTTGAAACTCACTTGCCTTTATTTTATTATTATTATTATTATTGTGATTATTACATTTCTTATTGCCTTGTCTTATCATTAAAAAATTTTTATTGCTATATTGTTTATTATTTGCATATACATGACAGTGTTAGTCATTTGGTTATTATCATTATTTGGAGAGGAAAAGTTATTTGATGGATTGATATATTTTATTGATTTTGTTTTCTTATCGGAAGAAATGCATGCATGATTGCCTGTACGCGTCGACCGATGAAAATGTTGGTCCGCTGTGATCGTCAAAATCATCATCATTACATCATCTGCTGTAATGTGAACAATAATAACGAGTAAGCTGAACGAGTTGTTTTTTATATTTAATTTGTCTATGGTTTTTTTTTCATTTTTAGAGTCTGCTTCAGCGGTAATGGCTAATAGATTTATTTGGTCAGAAGTTTAGCATTATTTTTTAATAAACAAAAAAATATGTTCGTATATTAGCCCATTGTGGACAACAAATTTCCATCGAATGCAGCAGGTAAGATTGCTTTTGAACAATTTGAATTATGCTAGTTTGTTTTATTTAAATTGTCGTCATCAGTTTTATGTTTATAAAGTCTTTTTCAATGAATGCACGATTGTTTGAAATGGGTAATTAGAATTCAGTAAGTAATTAAGTGTTTTTATTTATTTCAGTTTTCTTACATTAGTTTTCCATGCAATTATATCGCATGTCAGTTTAATATTGAATAGCTTTTACCAAAAATTTTTTTACTTTTTGAAGAATTGGTTTCTTTAAACATATAAGTATTATATATATATATCTGCTATATGTAAAAAATGATAAAAATTATAAAACATCTTTATGCATTTTTTGTTGGTGAAAAAAGTTCCATTCGTTAAATTGTTAAGTTTACAAGCAGTTATTTATGTATGTACTTATATCAAAGTGAAAATTGAAAAGTTATACCAGCTGAAGAAAGTGTTGTTGTTGATATGCTTCAGTTTCTGCTTTAGTGTATTTTTTTTCCCATAATGCGTGTGTTTTGTTTTGTTCCGCCGGAGAGCTCCAACAGGGGCTTTTTTCCAAAAATTTCTGCTGCTGCTGTTGTTCATGCAGCTTTTAACGAATGTATGTATCATCATCATCATCATCCATAAAACGGATATTCTTTTCAAGAACACACCCCTGTAATGTGAAATGTTTTTTGGTGGTTTCATTTCGTCGAAATTTGAAGCTGTAAAAGTCGGTTTAAAGTGACGATTTCATTTGAGGGAAATTGATTCATCAATTTTAACGATTTTGCTACTTTTAAATTCAGTTCGTGATCATAAAAAGGCATCCGAATGTGAAAGATTAGAAATAGCAACGCGTTTTGCTTTTCCTCCCGCTCTGGCAAGACGATTCGGCCTTTTATTGCTTTATTTTGTTTTGATTATTATTTTTAAATTGGTATTTTGCTTTATATCAGAAATTTTTGTTTAAGCCAAAATTTTCTATCCAGTCAGTGATTCCAGTGCTAAATGCTTGTGGTGTTGTGCGTATCTTTTGTTTTTGAAATTATTTTTTTTTTCGGTTTTCTTTTATAATTTTTTATTTCCCTTTTTTTCTATTAATATTTGCATTTATAGTTGTCGATTTTCGACAATGAATTTGATTTTAAACTTTTAAAAACGTTGTCGAATTGGAATCGAAGTTGTCGTTGGACAGAGACGATCATCTGTAGATAGATGATATCTTTGGGCCAGGTGAGACGGATTGATTGACTTTAGCGCTTAATCGATAAGTTGAAACTTTTTCATTTCTTGTATTTTTGGTTTCATAAATGAATTGCACATTTTTGATAAGCGTGCGTCAGTGTGAATGCTTTATATCATTTTTATTTATTTATGTATGAGGGTGAATTGTAATTATTTATTTTGTTTTCTTTTGTCATTGGCCAAAATGAATGGGGCAAATATAAATGGAATATTTATGTTGTTTTAACGTAGAAAAATGAGAAAGATGAGATGAGATGAGATGAATTGAAGGGGCAAATTATAAAAGAAAATTAGAATTGTTAATTTCTTTTATTTTTGAGCACAGAAAAAGGCAGTATAATTTTGGTGCAGTTTTTCTTTGACTGCATTGAATTTCTGTCGTCATTTTTACAAATTTCTTGTCCTAAGCTTGATTGGAGCCGAAAGGCAACAGGTTTCACATAAATATATATATATATATATATACGTATATTGCTAGCAGTAGAAAACTTGATTCTGCAATTGCAGTTGATGCTTGCTGTTTGAATTTTCAGTTGCCTTCTTTTTGTTTGCCCAATTGGTTTGCTGTTCAACAATTTCATGTGATGATTGTTTTATGGGAAAATTTTTGATTGCAATTTTATGAAATCCTATTCTGCTACTTGGAAATGGGTTTTTTGTTTTGCGTTTTGTTCAGCTCTTTTGAAAATCATCTTCTGCATATGTAAGATAGACAATAGCAGAAGCAAGCATTGACCGACAACGATATTTTCGCCTTTCTTCTGTTTTCTTCGTATGTTGAGTATAACTAAGTATATGTACAGTATATTGAAATTGTGCATCATTTTGCTTGAAGAATATGGAAGAGAAGAATCGAGTTTCCACAATTGAGTACAGCAAAATGGAATAGTTGAAATGAAAAATGATTTGCATGTTAAACGTAGGAAGGTTTTGTTGAATCAACAGCGGCTGATTTTGTTTAACTTACATCGCTGTACGTCGACATTGCTTACCAGCATTTCATGCTAGCCACTGGTGAATCATTCACTTGAACCATGCAAGTAAGTAGCCCAGAGATGTAAATTTATGATTTTAAAAGAAAAAGAAGTTTTTTAATTTCAATTTCAATCTGTTTTTTCTCAACTTTTTACTGGTCTACTGGCAACACTTCTTCGATCGTTGTCTTTGCTTCTTTGTCAGTACCAACTTGCGGTTATTGTAATTTTTGGCTTTTCAAGCTCTGACAACAGATCTGTCGCATATTTATTCTCTTTCATTAGCTAAACAGAAGGATGTTTTCTTTTTCTGTTTTCATTTAGTAAAATCTGAGGAGAGGATTTTCAAATTGTTGTTCAAGTGTAAACTTTTATATTTTTTTACGACAATTCTTCCTCTTATCTCACAACCAATTATTCTTAATGATGAAAGAAGAATTTATTTAAGAGTTATTTTTTCCAGTTTATTATTCTTTTTTGATTTAGTTTAGTTTGTTTGGTGTAATTCAGTTGTAGTGCGGTATACGGTAGGTAATCTGTATCAGTTGTAATGTTGAAAAGTTTGTCAATTGCGAAGCTATTGAAAATTTGCTATTCACGAACCTATGAATTTTTAAAACTCTCAGTGCAGAGAATCGATAATGTTTTTAAACTGACTTTTGAAACAAATTTAAATTGTACAATAGCTGACCAATATTGTTATGCTTTCCAACCAGTAGCATGATTGATGTTTTCCACAATGCGCAGTTCTTTTTTATTTCATTTTAATATTTGGTGAAACAGAGAAATTCACAATTTTTACTTTGAAATAATTTCAATTATTAATATCAAAGTTGTCAATTTTGTATCCGGAAGAAGTGAATAATTTTAGCAAAGGTTGGATTGTTTTTATACAATCATTACGGTATTACAAGAATCTGATCGACAGCTGTGTTAGAATAATATTGTGCGTTGAATTTATTATCAGTACAAACTTCGAAGAATGCAATTTTGTTTTGTTATCAGAAATATGATCAGTATTTGCAGTTTTTTTGCTATTTTGTAAGTATTTTGAATGATTAGAAAGTTGCTAATAATATTGATCATGTTGAAGTATTTTTTTTCAGTTTGAAATTTTATATTAATTTTTAACCATTTTTTATCATTGTTTGAACATATTGGAATGATAATAATTCGGAAATGAGTGATGAAAATTGATGAAGTCGATTTTGATCGAAAATCGTTTTCACTTGTGAATCGAATTGTTTTCCCTGTACTAGTAGCGTGTGCATGTATTGAACAGAAGTAATATATTCAATATTTTATATTTTATATTCTTTTTATGAAAAAAAGTTAATTAATATGACATAAAAGGCGGAGAGTATGTCAAATTTGTAAGGAATTTTATCGAAAAGAATTGCTGTTTTCAATTTTTCATTACTGATGTAATTGAAAGTAAATGATATGATAATAATAATAATAATGATGATGATGATGGTGTAAAATTGGTTAAAATGTGATATTTTAAGTGGAAGATGTTCATTAATGTTATCAAGTGAATTTATGAATCGATCACACTTGAATCACTCAGGCATAAATTAAGCAATTTCATAAATCCAGGCCTAGTTGTTACTCAAGGGGAAATTCGATTCTTGTCTGTTTAAATTTCTAAGCAGTTGTCATAGATTTGATGAAAGAAAAATAATATGTGATATTTATTATTATGAATAAGTTTCTTTTTGAGAATGTCAAATTTGTTTTAGAAAAAAAGGAAAAATTTTTTTAAAGATGTTCTTCACGGTTGTCTGCTTTTTTAAGATGATACATCTTGTGAAGCAGTTGTTTGTCTGATTGTCAAGATGTTTGAATTTTCATAGGAGAATGCAGCAAGAGTTTGTCAGTTATTATTAGGCTGTTGATTGTTTTAGTCAATTTAGAATTTGAAAAATATATTTTTTAGCATTAAAATTTTAATGTTGAGAAGTGCATATGTCATTCTCAGATTAGTTTTGCGCAAATCATTTCCTATTGTGTGTGTGTGTGTGTGTGTGTGTGTGTGTGTGTGTTGTTCAACTCTCAATTGCACTGAAAACGCGTACAGTTAGTAGTTCTGAAGTCTGCTTGCCTGTTGATTGGAATCGAAGTGATGGGGCAATTGAAAACTTGAAGTAAATTTTAAAAGGAATTGAATTTTCAATTTCAATTGCATGTTCCATGTTCAGTGGCTTTGTTTTCAATTATATCAGAATCGGATTTGGAATTATTGCTGTTGCATCTGTGTTTCACCTATTGTTCATACTGAATGCATCAGTCGCATTTGCTGTTCATAAAATGAAATTATACAATAGTATAAATTCAAAATTGATACTCTGCCAAGCAGGTTCGACATGCTATTTATTGTTGCCTTCATTGGATAGGGTGTAAAGTTGATTGTGGATTTTGGAATTTCCACTTCAATTCTGCAAGCTCTTTTTTGCATGGCATTCTTTGTGGCTGAGGTACGTTTGTAAAATGCGAGTTGAACATGCTTTTCTTTTGTCTTTTCTTCAAAGCAGCTTTTAAATATAATTTTTGCCGAATCTGATATATGGAAATGATACGTACAGTTGACCAAAAATAAGGCATAAATATGACATAAAAGTTGGTCATTTAGTGATTGATTATTCTAATTTTGAAGATGATTAACTTATTTGTATTAACTTTGTGTCTTAATGAGTTGAATGATTAACTTTGCAATATTTCTCTTAGGTCATTTTGCATTTGCATTCACAGTTTGAAAATGCTTTTATGAATTTCTTTTTCAGTCAACAAAACAGCAGCTCGTTTGTTGTCATTATTGATCATATGTTGTTATGTTGCAAATTGAAATGAATAGTGATGAGGAAATTAGCTTGCAACACTAGCTCCATATGCATCGAGCGCGTGATTCATTTATCTGTATTTTTGCGTTTGGGGTAGAAAAGCGTTTCAATGAATTTCTTGTTTCATTATCTCCGACTCACAAATGTTTTTTGCATGCAGTGAAGTTGTATAGTGCCATACAGAAAGTTTCAAGCTTAAACATAATTAAGGAAATAGATATTCTTTGCTATTTTAAAAGAACTGTTAATCATTTAAAATTCAGGACGTGTTCATCGATTTTGAAGTATGAAAACATTTTAATTGGTATTGTTCGTGAAATTGTTATTAAAATTAGTTCATACTGTTGAGAAGACATTTGTAATGAAATTGTTGTAATAATATAATATAATATAATATAATCTACATTTGCCGATGATATTGATTTTCATTCTATATATCTATATAAATGTGTTCGTGTATGCATATATACGAATTGAAATTCAGTTGAAATGGAATTTCTTTATTTAAAAATATAATTTGTTTGGTTTAGGTTATTAGTTGAATTGTTTGTGTTAATTGAAAGATTTATTTCTTTTGATGAAAGAAAAAATGGGTTTTCAGTTTATGAAGCGCATTATCAACACATGTGCTAATAAACTTGAATACTTTCAAGAAAGGAAGTGATAGCGATCAGCTTCGGTCAGCTAGATGGTTAACTTATTATTGTTTGCCTGTTGCATGTTGATATATTTTTAAAACTATCCGAATAGAAATGTATGAATAAAGAATAGGAGTGTCATTTGTCTTTTTGCCATCAGAAGAATATGGATGTTTTGTTCGCCTTTGCTATGAATAACATCTGCATTAACGATCTTATTATTACTGTTGTTGTTTCTGCAGCTTATTGTTAAAATACAAAATCGGCGGTTATTCCAAAAACAAAAAAAAACATTGAATAGTAAAACTTTTAAAATTTGCTTAATTTTTTTATCTCCTCTTGATTGTCAGTTTAGTACAATGGATGATATTCTCGAGTATTTCATATTCTGTTGTTCATTTATTTATTTCCAAATATTTTGCACATCTCGCTATATGCATACATGTGTGATTGTTTGTGTTGTTTGCGATTGATATTCAAAGAAGTGAATGAAACACTAAGATGAGGAAAACACTCAAAATGAAAATAATTTTTGAACATGATTATTTTTTTATGGGTTCAACCGAGGGTAAATCGCATCGCATATGCATACAAGTAAATCGCTTAGGAAAAATAGAGTTGAATTATTGATAGAAGTTTAATTTTCAGAATAAAGATTTTAAAAAAAATTAGGACTGAAAAAATCTTTTGAAGTGAATTGCACTGTTTTGACAGTTAGCTCTATTGACAGTTTTCAGAAACAAATTTGACGTCTAAATTTTGTCATCGTTGACCTGATATTGAACATGCAGTAATAATAATAATAATAATAGTAATTATTATTACTGATTACAGATTGCGATTATATATTTCTGTTTGTTAATGTGAATGTTAATATTTAATTCGAAGAAAGAAAGCAATGTATAAAATAATATCGATAGAATTAATGGTTCTTTTTCTGACTTTTGTGTAAAAGTAGTAAACGAAACGTGATTTTTTTGCATTGAAGTTTTTGAAATTATATCCGAATTCTAGTCATCATCGACTTGTTTAAATCAAGCCGTTTTCTGATGATATGGAATTTGTCCGTCCTATAGTTGATTTGATTTGAATGGAATCCGAAGCATTTTTCGTTGTATTTATTATTACTGTACTGTGAAATTGGAATTTTTTCTTCTGCTTGAAATGAATTCCATACAAAAAGTTTGCATTTGTGTTTTTTTTTCGTTTTCATTTCGTTTTGCCTGAGATCGGTTGGTGAAAAGTGGCTTGGAAAAAGAAATCATACAATGCGTCGCTTATGCTTAATTCAATTTGGGTTCGATTCTGTTGCAAACTTTTCAGCATCAGTGGTTTGAAAAGAAGAAAAAATTTCTCTTCATCCCTATCTGTTTGTTGATTTGATTGTTTTATTTATTCATATATTTTTTATAACGCGTTGGTGGATACATTTGTAAAGTAGGTTTTTGTCTGTTAAAAGCTAGTGGGATGCGAGTAGGTGGTCAATGTTTGGAATCGCTTGAAATTAGTTTTTTTTTCTCATTTTTGCTGCGCACGTCCTTGTGGCCACGTGATGCACAACAGTCCAAATGGGCAGTAATACTTGTAAGGGGAGAGGTAGGTAATGGACTGTTGCAATTTCCATTGAAATTATTGAACTTGGATGATTTTATCTTTGGTTTGTTATATGTAATAATTTTTAATTATTTATTATTTAAATTTTTGTAAGTGCACACGTCTGGGTAGTATTAATGAAAATTAGGAATTTTATGTTCTTACGTGTACAGATATGCAGATGTAGTATATTGTGTATTTTCTTTTGTTGACCTCGGCAAAGCAAAGCTAGTAGTAAGTATGTATGTATGTATGTATGTATGTAAAAAGCGTCAACGTATAAGGTCAGTGTTGACGTTGATATTTCGTCTACTAGCCCGCAAGCGACCGCTGCTGTATTAGACGGTCAAATAGAACGAGCAAAGTTGCTTGGACGATAATTTGCTCCAGTTTTACTTTAGACCGGAATTTGACAATAGAACTGAGGGGAGAGTCCGTTAGTTGTACTTTGGTTTAGTTTGGACATTTCGGCTCATATACTCTGAACATGGTTCGAATTCGAAGCTGGTCGACAAGCTCGAAAACATCCTCTACAGGAACCGTTTGGTCTTTGCCAATATCCGCATACCACCAGGTGGGGATTGAACAAGTGAATCTATCTTTTTCTTAATTTCTTACTTTATTATTTATGATGGTGATTATTATTATTATTATTATTATTAGTATCATCATCATGAAGTTCCTTCACTTTTTGTTGATTGCTTAAGTTTTATTAATTATTTTCCATATCAACTTTATTTATTATTCCTTTTTAATAATTAATATTCATATATTTTTTGAAAATTGAACTTTTACAGGTCAGAATTTGTTTTTTGTAATAATGACTTCGACCTTTTTATTATGCTCAGTTGTAATAATTAATGTTACAAAAAAAGTTCACCAGTTTTGTTCAATATTAATAAATTTTCCATTTGATTTTCTTTTTTTATCGCTTAATCAAAAATCCAGCTCGATCATCATCATCATCCGCTTTGGCAGCTTGTTTGTGTTGCATTTACTTTGAAAAGCAAATTGTTCAATTATTATTGTTCAGTGTGAGCTTTTTGCAGTGGTGATGATTGAACAACCAGTTGAGAAGCAATTTTGTTGTGTTAAGTTGATGTGAAGCAATTTTTGAATTTATTGTTAAAGTCTTTTTTGTCAAACGAAATGAACAAATCGAGCATACTGGTTCGCTTATTCGGCATTAATGAGACAAGTGAACGGATCATTTTGGCATTATGTTCGAACAATTACATTTCCACTAATGTATAGCTAACAATGTGAGTAAATGGTCACAGTACTCTGAGTATTAAAATTATCATGCTAAGTGTTGCTTTCTTTTCTTTCAACCTTTATTTTACTTCTCACTTATTAGTGTAAACCATATTTCACTATAAAGACCATGCAATATATAGCGCATATTGGAAGGAAAAAATTTTTTATTTCCCAATATAGTATGAAATGTCATATTTTCAATTATTCAATGTTAGTGTATTGTTAGAGCGTATGTATTGTACTGATAATGATTAATGATCAAACAAACACGATAATTTTTGCAGTCATTTTTTCTCTTCTTCTTCTTCTGTTTTTTAAACTGCTAATTATATATTCATCTGATATAATGAAAAATGTGTTGACAATGTGCGTTGCCAAAGTTCAATGGTGATCATTAATGAATACGAATTGTTGGATATTTTTTTGCCTTGCCTGAGTTGCATTATTCTTTAGACGTCATTTTTCCATTAGAACATTTCGCTTGCATTTTCATCCCCATTAGCAGTTTATATTAGTACGTGCCACCGCTGAGCGGTTTCTGAATTGGAATGTTTGCTTTTCACGTGAAGCATGCTTTCAGATGTTGCGATTAAATTTATACACGCGGTTACTTTTGCGTCTTTGCTATGCAAACATACCTTAACGCATTTTATTGCTGTTTTGCTAACCAACGCTGGCGGTTAGATTGATTATTATCAACAACCGATTGAGTGGACAAGTAGGAAAAGCTTTCTTTCAAACACCTCTCCAAATATTGTTTGATTTAATTATCATATATACCTCTTATATGATAATTTTCTTTATCAGTGAGCATTGTTATCGTTGTATTGACTTTATTATGCTTGTTGTTGTTGATGCTGTTTCAGACTCGGGATGGCAGGCCCGATTTGACCAATTTGGAAATGGATCTGTTCGATGTTCAACTGAAAAAAGCCGCAACGCTGGAGGGCAGATCGTCAAGGTGCCATAAAAATTGCTTAAAGCCATCATGCTTGCCTATTACGATAATTGTCATCTTCATCGCCATGGTGATCATGTTTTCATTGTTGAACGAAGATTATATCGAAGATGTTGTCATTTTGAAAGAAGAGAAGCATCTTTGCAGCCAACAGAATTGTCGGTATGTATATGTAAAAGCAGCGCATAAATAAATAAATAAATGTACATTCAACGTTATTAATATTAGCACTGGTTTACTTTGATTCGATTCATTATTTTGTTGTTGTCGTTGTTTAGAATATCTTTGGTCGAAAGCATTCCCATGGGTATGCAGTTTGCGGTGAATTTGTCTTTTGTCGAAAGTACGTATGACACTTGGCGAGAGTTACTTGCAATATCTGAAAATTCCGTTCACATTGGCGCGTTTTATTGGAGTCTTCGTGCCAAAGATATGCTGGCCGATGATTCTGATGCTCAAGTGTGCTGCCTACGCTGTCACCGGTGCATCGTGTGCAGTTGATGAAAAATGTGATTTAGGGAACGGATTTGTTTAATCTTTTGGAAAAGGTGGGTCGCAAGCGTAAAATTTCAATAGCGCAGAATTTGGGCGATGAGCAGTCGGTGCGAGAATCTGAACTTCTGGACAAGCAAGGTGTATTTCAGACACGATTAGTTATTCCTCGTTACGACGTTATTTATTATTTATTTATTCGTGCTTCTTTGCTTTTTGTTCATAGGATTGGCTGAGATTCGCAGTTTGAATTTTTCCAAATGGTTCGGTTCAGGGGTACTGCATACTAAACTGTGGGTTATTGACGAGGAACATTTTTACATCGGCTCAGCGAACATGGACTGGAGAGCGTTGACGCAAGTATTTGATTTTGTATTTCTGTAACATTGCGTTGAAATTTAATTGAAAATCGTACTTAATCTTATCATTTTGCGCAGGTGAAGGAGTTGGGCGTGGCAGTGTACAATTGCAGTTGTCTTGCACGTGATTTGGATAAAATTTTCCAAGTTTACTGGTATATGGGCAAGCCGGGCACTGGTTTGCCGAAAACTTGGCCAGCTAAGTTTTCAACGTTTTTCAACAGTTCCAGTCCGATGCGAATCAATCTTAACGGCATTCCTAGTGACGTGTACTTTTCTGTACGTAATTAACGCAGTTCGCTGCATGCAGTTGTTGCAACATGCAAAAAAAATTGAGCATCTGTTTAAGAGCTCTCCTGAAGCGTTTTGCCCTCGTCATCGTGAAAAAGACATCGATGCACTGATAGACGTTATAGACAAAGCAACGGATTTCGTTCATGTTGCTGTGATGGACTATTTGCCGATGGTTGAATACGTGAAATACCCCTGGTAAATAGATGAAAAAGCTTCAGTTTTAGTTTTGCTTTTATTTTTCTTTCATGAAATAACTTTATACATTTTTAGGTTCTGGCCAAGAATTGATAATGCAATTCGAGCTGCAGCATTCGATCGAAAAGTGAAAGTGAAACTTTTGATAAGTCAATGGAATCACACGAAGCCGTCAATGTTTGCGTTTTTGAATTCTTTGGCTGCTTTTGGGGCCGGTCTGGCGCCGGATCGTATCTTAATTGTAAATAAATATATTTACATATGTGTATAATGTTTTGCTTCATCTTTTATATTGTTTAGAAAATTTTTGTTGTACCTACTTACAGTGAAAAACAAGCGAAGATTCCTTACTCTCGGGTGAATCATAATAAATATATGATAACAGAGGATACGGCTTATATCGGTGAGCAAGCAGCTTTCGACTTTTTATTTCACATCAGTGCTTCAAATCGTGAAATAGATAATTGGAAACTCTGTAATGTAATATTTTGCATAATGATGTCAGGAAAAATGATGTTTGAAAGAGTTTCATTTGACTGAGCGAATTGTACGAGTGTGTAAATGTTTCAGGAACTTCAAACTGGGTTGGCGATTATTTTTTAAACACTGCTGGTGCAGCAATGGTGATTCGGCAGACTAATATTAGTGAAGAAAATTCATTGGACGTTTCAGTTGTTCGTCAATTGCAGGAATTATTCGACCGCGATTGGAATTCATCCTTTGCTTCCGACTTGAAAGAGTTTGTGCTGTAATTGGAAAAATACTATCCAGGGGTATTTTATTTTCCATATTTCCCCTCGATTATATAATCTGCTACTGTCACTTACTACTTTTATTATTTCACTTGTTCTTGGCTTGTACTTGGTTATTACGATCATCTTTTGTTGAACAACACATTTTGTAAATTGTATCTTCTATTACGACGAGGTGAAGCTTTTGAGAACGAAGCGTGCAGTGAGTGAAAATTGCCTGTCATTTATTTCACAGCTTTTTCATAATCGATCATCATTTGTTAACTGCTTTCAGTAAAAACAGCCCCAAGCAATATTCCAATGGTTTTGACATGATTTCTTTTGTCAACAGTGTTCACTGATTTTGTTTGATAAGTTCGGTTTGATTCGAGATAATCAACCGCCTCTGCTGCGTGCTTGATCAATCGCGTCCAAATATGCTCACTGCGCAGATATTAGGGGGTGAGCATTTTCAGAAAATTATATTTTATAAACTGAAATTAGTTTTCAATTTTTCTTCTCTTCAAAATTAAGAAAATTTCATGCATGAACAGTATAGATAAAAATTTATCACGCTTAGTGACCTTTCACAATTTATTATTACTTGTGAAAATGATTCAGTTTGTTGTTGAAATGTAGAACATAGCTACTACTGGTATCTGTCGGTCGTCAGACATTTATTTATTCAAGCAGCGAAAATAGCGAAAGAAATGCCTTCCCAAATCCAACCGTTTCGTTGCGGTAAATAAGTTGATAGCTGACTCTGTGTTACTTGATGCACGAATGCCAAACCAGCTTTGCGAAATTGGTATATAGGCACACTCGCATTGCAAACACCAACTCCAGTGACACCGTAGCCTACAGTTCCCATGTCACCGTAGCCTTCATTTCTTCGTTGATTATACAACGCATCATCCATCACGTAGAGGTGGAAACCACCAGGTCCTGTCAGGCCCCGAATTGGTCTCAAATATGGGCACGCGGATTGTTGAGCCCTTGCCCACCGGCCTACAACACCATTATCGCTGTAACCGGCAAGTGTAGAAGCTGTTGATAGTTGATTATCATTTCCACTGGTAAAACGTCTGACCGTTTGTAGTTCATCTAAATTGAAAATGAGAAAAATGAAACAATAAAGAATTGAAGATTGAATCAATTATTACCGTTAGCTGGAAGCGAGCCGCATGAACTGGTAGTCTTCAAAACGGACACAGAAGCGAAAAGGTAAAGCAAAGTTCTGATCATGGTGAAGTGGTGTGCAATTCGATAGCAATTTCCTCGGATCGCTTATAAATTTTCTACTGTTTTTTTAATTAAGGTGATGTGACGTGCGACTATGTTCTTTTTCAAAAAATGTATAATTTTACAATCAAGACGGTTGACTGTCTGTCTGGTTTGAAAATGAAAATAATAATTATAATAATGCAAAACCATCATTACAAGAAAAGCATATCGCTTTTTCAACCTAATGCATTGTTTTTTTTGTCAGCTATGCGCGTCACGGAGCATGTTGTTGTTGACATGACTGGCTGGATTCACTTTTCTTGTTCAACAATCCAGTGTTTCTTAAACCGCTACTTTGCTTATTCACATGTTAATAACAATAGAGAACAAGCTTGCTGCTGAATGGCTTCTAAAATGATTGATTTCTCAGTGCTTACTGTTTTTTGCATTTCATTTCATTTATTTCCATCAAGCATCACAGATGCCGGTGTTTATTTTTCTTACTGATGTATTTGCTCACTGTCTCCGAAACTAGTGGTATTTTTTTTGAAAAAAAGTTTAACGTGATTTGATTTCTGTTGCAGCAGTCATAGCAATTAATTAATTTCACGGACTCTAAAAATAGCATTTTTAATTCTGAAATTCTGCTAATTGCATAGAAAATATTAATGCATGGAATAAGCATGTTCTTGCTTGCGGTATTGTTAGTGTAATACATTCATTAAAAATAAACTACCATGGTTATTTGTAATTCAATTTTATTCATTTCTGTTGCCAGAGACATTCATTTTGCAGTATTTTCA
>JYDK01000329.1:0-29780 GCA_001447435.1 Trichinella sp. T6 | reverse complement strand
TCATTCGAATCTGAATTAGCAATAAAATGTTTGTTTACGTTGTTAGTAACATTAAAACATTTTCAGGTGATGTAGAAAATATATATATTACAATAGAAAATTCATATATAAATTGTTTTGATGTTCTCACTTGTAGAATGTCGATTTATTTCATTGATAATTATGCACTTGTGTGCAGCTTAGATTATAGCAATAAGAATTGTCATTGAAACGTAAATGGAATAACGCTTTTTCTTGTTTGTCATAGAAATGATAAGCACAGAATAACACAGAAGTCTAGGTGTATATGCTTTTATTTGTAGATGCAAAAGTTCAGTGAAGCAAACTGATGCAATGGGATGACCATCGTCGGTCAAGATTTTCGCCGCGGTTTCTAACCGCTTTGGTAGATTGTTGGGGTGTGGCACAACCGAGTGGTTTCTGTTTTCGATGCACTCCGTCAATTTTCATTTCAACAGTCTGAAGCTTTGTGACATGGTTTTTGAAACACTAAGACATATTGTGAAAATAATGCCATTGTTACAGGTATTTTTGTTCAGTCTACAGAATATCATATAGTTGAAAAGTACGTTGTTTGATTCTTGGGTTGTTGTACACTCCACATTAGAAAAACACGTGTAAAAAGCATAAAATATGTTCAATGCCCATAAAACTTGCATTAATAGATCGGACGAAGAATGCTACACATGATGCTTGTAACACATTTTCAATTCTAGTAATTTCAAAGCCTTTAATTGGCAAAACTGCAACAAAAGTGGCGTTAAATCATCGCCATTTTCAGTGTTTTTCTTCGAGTAGAGAAAGGCTTGTAAAATTCATAAAACAAATAACTTATTTCAATGAAACACGCTATTCTGCACATTTGGAGACCAATTTCAGGTACCTATTCATTTTTCAGGTTCCAAAATGACTTCGTTTCTCTAAGCCCTTTCTATAGTCTTACCTTGATTGTGTTGGTAGACGGCATGATGGGGCAGGTACCAAGTTCTTCCTGGCGGACCTGATGTTCCATCCACTTTCTCTGCCACGGTCAAGGTAGTCATGGATGACTCCTGAGTACTCCTGGTCTTTCTCCGGATCCCGGTTCAACTTCCTTCTCAACGCTTACAAACCTCGCATGGCGACCTCGTGCTTGTCGGGCAGGTGCACTGCCCCTACTCTCCACAAAAGCACGACGACATGTCTCGTTCCATCAAACGTGACTGACTCTTTGAACTTTCTCTTGACGTCCTCGTCGGGATCGGTTGCTGCCTCCTGCACTACCCCAATCGAATCGATCTCCCAGAATCTTCTCAACAGCAAGTTGAGTTCTCCCGTCGTTTCGGCAGAGCTATTTTCCGTTTCCGTCGAGACCATGGTGGTCTTTTGTTTTCCAGCTGAACATCTCACCTTCAGACCGCAGAGGATCCACTCAAAGATGGTTTCCATGGCAATGGAATCATCTTCTCTTGCTACACTCAGCCCTCTGCCTAGTTTTCGATAGTATATGTCGAATCTGATCAAGACGTAGATCGATGTGAGGCTTGGCGGAGTACCCAGGGTCGCTGCCTGATGAAGATCGATTTCCTGTGGCCAGGGCGTCAGGGTTGCAATGAGATCATCGCAAATGCTCGAGATGCAGAGCGCTGTCAATTCCAATTTCGTGCTCACAGCCATCTCTTCATGTGGCGGACCTAACTGGAAACGCACGTGGTGTGAGTCGGCGACTCTTGCACTCAGGACATGCACACCCCTGACGGTCACCATGCTTGGTGTGCCCCTGAGCTCCAGTTCATCAGCGATGTTGGTCCTGATGGGCAATTTCTCTGAAGCACTGTCGAGAATGCAGTTGACCAATCGCTTCTTACCGTTCTCATCGTGGGTCATTGCATGAACGACAGGCGGGAGGAACCAGGGAGCCTGAACGGTCGAGAAGAAGTGGACACCCACTGGAGTGAGTTCAGTCACTGCTCTGCCAGAAGGCCCATCTTCTGCTTCTGAACCCTGGGCGGATGCCGGTGTTGGTCTCTTCTCCTTAAGAGATGCATCCGTTTGCGCCACACTTCTTGCATTTCTTGAAACTGCTGGCCGCCTGGTTTGTCTGCGGTTCTGACGAAGGTGGGGGTTCTCTGAGGCAAGCAAAAAATGCTGACCTGTTCAATCAGGATTCTGCAGACAGCTTCCTCTACGGTGCCCTGTTCGCAGACATCCAAAACACAGTCCATGTTTATCGACACATTGCCATCGTTCCGGACCCCAGAGTTTGACGAATCGCGGGTAACTCTCAACGGGATGGATATCGCAGCAGAACGAGTAATTTCCAACTGGATCCACTTGTAAGGCGGCGGTCATGAAACGCCCTCCCTGCTTAAACCTCCGCTCTGGTTTCTGTACAGTCATCTTCCTTGCCGAATCCTTGATCTGAGACTTGCTCAGCAAGAAGGAGAGGAACACCGCGCAGGTAATTTGCTCATTCGTCAGCTCTTGTACGAATGCTCTCCAGACTCCAAAGGTGTCTAGCGGCAGCTTCTTCTTGATCATCAGAAGAAGAGTGTGGAAGCCGCTCAAGTTTGCGTCCACATACTTCCCAAGAGCTCTCAATTCGAGGAAGTGGCGGTTTGGGTCATCGTGGAGCCTCGTCAATTCGGCTGCCCTGTACTCAAGGCACTCCTTCAAGCAGACCACCTTCAAAACAGGACTATCCACCACCTCGGCACTGGATGGAATCGATTGTGGAGCGTCCGAACGACCCCAAAGGAATCACATGTTTGACCAGTTTTTTACATATTGGTTATTTCAATGGCCTTCAACGCTGCGCCGGACAAACATGACCGCAAATAAAAAACCTGGGTGATGACACATAGGTCTATCCGTTGATAAACTCTCACCCCTAATTGACCCTTGAATGTAGAATGAACAAGCATCTACTAATGAGGGAGGAACCCCCTTAGCAATATCCGTGATATCCACTCCAGGAATATGAATCAGTTGTGAGAATTTGCATCAGTTTGAACAGTGTTGTTACTATACGTAATGTAAATTGAGAAACGCGCTATTTTCAGTTTTAATACAATGACAAATTTTAATGCATTTTACAATACACAGAGAAAATTTTAAGGTGTTTCACTGAAAATTCAGATTAGATGATGCTATGAACACTTATTGCGTAACGATATTAAAATTCAACAATGTTGCAATGTTGTTGGTAATTTTATAAAGTTCCAAAATCATAGATTTCTAGAGAACTTTTAAAATAACATGATAATTTAAAGCAAAAAAAAGAAAAAAGTAAAACCAATTCCCCAATGGGATTTAAGTAAGGCGAACATGAAATTCATTTCAATAATTTTATAAATGTAATAACATGCAATGATCATGTTTGGTCCAGTGCTTCTAAGCAGAAATTCAATTATGAAAGCGTCATGGAAAATCATTTTTCAATTGAACATTACGAATGTATTTTAATTTTTTATTCTCTTTCATAAGCACAAATTATTACACAATTATAATGGTAAAATTAAAGAAATGTTTAGCTTCGCTTAGCCAACATGGATTGCACCCATTCTTGGTACGTGACGTCACTATGCTGCTTTATAGCTTTCAAATCACTTGATACATCAGAAAACAAAATAGGACTTTCAGGATCTGTCACATCATATGCGTTCATTGCAAATCCATAAACAGACCATGTTGGATGCTCATTGGTTAAACAGAACAGTGGTGTTTCCAACTATGAAATAAAGTTATTTATTTGATGTCAACAACGAAGTGTTAAATACATTTTTACAAATACTTACACTTCCAGATTGTACGCCACTAATATCAAATTCAAGTGGAGCAACAAATGGGTATATATCCTAGAGGTAAATATGAAATAGGGCAAATAAATTTGGATTCTTTCATCAGCTTACCAATGATGGGTCCAGGCCAAAAGTTTCACCTACTTCTGCATCAATTTCTTTCACTTTTGCGCACAAGTATGAACTCAAGCCTTGCGCAAGTTCTTCACAATCACTTTCATATAACATTTGCACATGACGCAATGTCATTAAACCTCCTTTTGTTACAACTCCCAGTATGCATACGTGCTCATCTGGTAATGGAGCCTCTGCTATGCACATAGGTTTAACTGAATCACTGTACATGATAGGTTGTGAGGTTTTCAAAATTCCAACTGGATGTTGCTCAAATGGAAAATTTAAAATACGTTGCGCCCTGAATTGTTGTGCACTTGATTGAAGATCTCCATGAGGATCAGGAGAACCAACACTGACAACATAACCTTCCTGTGGACTGAAATATCAATACATAGTTACGTTTAGTAATAAGTGGATGAATATTATAAAAAGCCAATTACTCCTCCACAATGCAATATGATGATACTAAAACGGTGTCAGTATAGTTTTGATGTCTCCCTGGCACAATTGCTCCCTGACAGGCAATGCCAAGAACACGTTTAGAGTTCTGTTGTACGGGTTTATATACAAGTGCAAGACTCTCAATTGCCTCTTCCCCACATTCTGAGCTCACCTATAAAATTCAAAAATTACAAAATGCTCTGACCCAAACACAAATACACCAATGCTTCTAAAAAGATTACACTAATTTATGCAGAAAATCAAACGTATTTTTCCAATGCTATTTTCATTTATCAACTATAGAAATTATACTTTTGCAAAGTGTACATTTATTTCAAATACATTCGAACTGAATTTCCATGAAAATGCTATATGTATTGTAATCCAACTTAAGAATATTATTTTATATGAGTAAAGATTATAAATCAATGTGAAATTTAAAATAAAAATAATGTAAAACAAAATATTCTAAAATATGAAATACCATAACTCACTATAATTAAGGAAGTTCCACAATTGCTGATGAACAAGTAATATTACAAAGCGGAACGATGAAATTACTGCTTAAGAACTACGTGTTTGATACTTTTCAACTAATATTATTTTTTATTGTTAGTAATATTAAAATATTGAAATTCGAAGAATACTCCTCATAGATTTTTATCACCTTCATTGCGTGTTAATTTTAATGACAGCATTTTTATTTAAAAAATGAATTTCCACTTATGCTAAATATTCTTATGCCTAAAATAAATACTCACTGCTGTGAAAAAGTAAAATAAAATAAAAACCAAAAGCTTCATCGATTGCTGTTATTTTCCAAAATGAAGGTGCTTCTGCGTTTTCTGTCACTTTTGCATCTTTTTATATAAATTATCATCCATGTATATCTTGATACTATATTTATTTAAGAAAATAAAGAACAAACATTCAGGTAAAGATTCCATCACAATTTTTCATAACGCAAATAAAACATCTGATATTCACAGATTTCTGTAAATTTAATAACATAATTGATTTTATATTGGACATTGCCTATTTGTGTGAATTTCCGTTAAAATGATGCTCATGTAGTACAATTTCTTCCTTGCATGTTTGACCAGGTTTTTACACATTTAATACAATCTTTAATGCGGGAATACAATTGCATGAAAAACAAACACTCTTAACAAATACGTCACTCCAATGTAGAGGGTAAGTATTATTAAATTTTCTAAAGACAAATAAATCTTTTATCAAATATTCCAATTATTCATTTAAACACATTTTTAATAATAATGAATTTTAAACGTTAAGAATTTAAAGAGATGCCTTTACAATGTTTATTTAGCATTTTCAGTTTACAATGCATAATGAATATATCCGCTTTCAATAAATACAATGAACCACGCAGTACACCATTTTTTCATTATGAAAAGAATTTTTTCCACACGCAACGAATTTGCTTAAAGAAAATTCACCTCGTAATTTTTCATTGACAATTATGAATCTATATTTAGAAGTCAGCTATTCATTACTGGGTAGGAAAGATGTGAAATTATCATTAATCACTTTAAAGCGCACCATAAATATCTCAAAATAATATGACTGTTCCATATTTTTCATTTTTATTATTTTCTCTGAATGAATGGCATATTTTGAAAAATTTTACATTTACATTTCAATGATAAAATGTAATCAAATTTAAAGAAAAAATTCAACCTGAAATTTTATTTAAAATTATCAAGCGTATAAAAAATTCAAAATTGCTAAACATATTTGTCTCATTCGAATCTGAATTAGCAATAAAATGTTTGTTTACGTTGTTAGTAACATTAAAACATTTTCAGGTGATGTAGAAAATATAAATATTACAATAGAAAATTCATATATAAATTGTTTTGATGTTCTCACTTGTAGAATGTCAATTTATTTCATTGATAATTATGTACTTGTGTGCAGCTTAGATTATAGCAATAAGAATTGTCATTGAAACGTAAATGGAATAAAGCTTCTTCTTGTTTGTCATAGAAATGATATGCACAGAATAACACAGAGGTCTAGGTGTATATGCTTTTATTTGTAGATGCAAAAGTTCAGTGAAGCAAACTGATGCAATGGGATGACCATCTTCGGTCAAGATTTTCGCCGCGGTTTCTAACCGCTTTGGAAGATTGTTGGGGTGTGGCACAACCGAGTGGTTTCTGTTTTCGATGCACTCCGTCAATTTTCATTTCAACAGTCTGAAGCTTTGTGACATGGTTTTTGAAACAATAAGACATATTTTGAAAATAATGTCATTGTTACAGGTATTTTTGTTCAGTCTACAGAATATCATATAGTTGAAAAGTACGTTGTTTGATTCTTGGGCTGTTGTACACCCCACATTAGAAAAACACGTGTAAAAAGCATAAAATATGTTCAATGCCCATAAAACTTGCATTAATAGATCGGACGAAGAATGTTACACATGATGGTTGTAAAACATTTTCAATTTCAGTAATTTCAAAGCCTTTCATTGGCAAAACTGCAACAAAAGTGGCGTTAAATCATCGCCATTTTCAGTGTTTTTCTTCGAGTAGAGAAAGGCTTGTAAAATTCATAAAACAAATAACTTATTTCAATGAAACACGCTATTCTGCACATTTGGAGACCAATTTCAGGTACCTATTCATTTTTCAGGTTCCAAAATGACTTCGTTTCTCTAAGCCCTTTCTATAGTTTTAACATGATCATGTGGAAAAGTATTGAGCAGGAAATCGATATTCCACATTTTATTCATTTCAGTATGTACTGTTTATTTACTTTTATGTACTATGATTAAAATGTCATTATTTGAAATTAATTTTAAGTCCATTCTATCTGAAAAATTCAAAAAAATGGCGTAACAAATCTGTTGATCTACGTTTATTTAGACGTGCTATGATTATCAGAGCAATGCTCACAAAAGCAGTGTGATGATCATTGCAACATGCTTTCCAGATCTCATGTTCCAGTATCTTCTCTTCACGTTTTAGCCAATAGATCTTCAGCCAATGGTATACTGGTGAAAAAATTATACATCGTTATGTTTCTTCCTTTTCTGCACCAGGGTATTATTAAGCGTTTCACCATATCAGCTGCATCCATTGGTGCTTCCTGACATGGCTGTCTTCTGACGTAGTTTTTTCCAGCCAAAGGGTACGACGTTTCCGCATCACAGCGTTAAAATATTTTTTTTATCATATTTGTCAGGTTTCCATGGTATGTATTGATGAAAACCGCTTCGTCCGCAGGTTGTCAGATGCTTCTCAGTATCAGCCAAAAATTGTGATGGCTTGTACAGATTTTCAAAATAGTTTGAAACATTGTCCTGAAATCTCGAAATGCAGAAAAAATGATCCAAAACGCGTAACATATCGATTTCTTCATCGACACTTTTCCATACGTTTATGCTACAAGAATAGAAACTGCTAACAAAAACGTTGACCTTTTAGAAGCAAAAAAATGTCTACTGACATCAGTTGGGCTTCGAAATGTGCAAAATGCCGTGCTGCACTGGAATCTGTCATTTGTTTCATGAATTTTACAAAATTTAGTCTGCACAAATTGAAAAACTGAAAAATAACGATTTTTCAACGCTAATTTTGTTGCATTTTTTGCCAATAGTAGGCTTTCATAGACAATAGAATAAAATGAAAAATATTTCAATATCATTATATACAGTATTTATTTTACAATCCGCTAAAGGAAGTTTCCAAAAATCTGAACATATGTTATGCTTTTTGCATGTAATTTTCTAATGTAGTGTGTGCCACACCCAGAGAATCCAACAACGTACCTAACGTGAACAATCCATCAAAGAGGCAATGGATGTTGAATGTCTAATTCACATTGGATACTAATGGCGTTGGTTGTCATTGCATGAGCATGGCCACCAGTAATTTACTTACGATGAAGAGTCAGCTCATCAAGTATTAACTAGAACGGAATGATCACTGCATCAGCCTATCATCTTTATGCATTATGCTTATCAGCCAATTTTTCTATATGTAATGTACCAACATTTCCAACAGTGTGCACTCGGTCATAGCGGCGCTATTTTTCAAGTGGGAAATAGCAAGACGTTGTTTAACAACGTGCGCAACTGCCCTTTTTTGCCACTGCTCATTCTGTCATTTACTATTATCCGTGATTAGTGGTTGAGATACTGCGTCAGCATTTGTATTTGTTGCATTCGCTTCCCATTTGGCATCATATTAAAAGACTAACAATCTAGCTGATAGTTATGGAATGAACAAGCATCTACAAATGAGGGAGGAATCCTCTTAGCAATAGCGACAACTGATAATATTCACTCCAGGAATCAATGAAGCAGCAAGAAGGAAAAAATCATAATATATGAATCAGTTGTGAGAATTTGCATCAGTTTGAACAGTGTTGTTACTATACGTAACGTAAATTGAGAAACGCGCTATTTTCAGTTTTAATACAATGACAAATTTTAATGCATTTTACAATACGCAGAGAAAATTTTAAGGTGTTTCACTGAAAATTCAGATTAGATGATGCTATGAACACTTATTGCGTAACGATATTAAAATTCAACAATGTTGCAATGTTGTTGGTAATTTTATAAAGTTCCAAAATCATAGATTTCTAGAGAACTTTTAAAATAACATGATAATTTAAAGCAAAAAAAAGAAAAAAGTAAAACCAATTCCCCAATGGGATTTAAGTAAGGCGAACATGAAATTCATTTCAATAATTTTATAAATGTAATAACATGCAATGATCATGTTTGGTCCAGTGCTTCTAAGCAGAAATTCAATTATGAAAGCGTCATGGAAAATCATTTTTCAATTGAACATTACGAATGTATTTTAATTTTTTATTCTCTTTCATAAGCACAAATTATTACACAATTATAATGGTAAAATTAAAGAAATGTTTAGCTTCGCTTAGCCAACATGGATTGCACCCATTCTTGGTACGTGACGTCACTATGCTGCTTTATAGCTTTCAAATCACTTGATACATCAGAAAACAAAATAGGACTTTCAGGATCTGTCACATCATATGCGTTCATTGCAAATCCATAAACAGACCATGTTGGATGCTCATTGGTTAAACAGAACAGTGGTGTTTCCAACTATGAAATAAAGTTATTTATTTGATGTCAACAACGAAGTGTTAAATACATTTTTACAAATACTTACACTTCCAGATTGTACGCCACTAATATCAAATTCAAGTGGAGCAACAAATGGGTATATATCCTAGAGGTAAATATGAAATAGGGCAAATAAATTTGGATTCTTTCATCAGCTTACCAATGATGGGTCCAGGCCAAAAGTTTCACCTACTTCTGCATCAATTTCTTTCACTTTTGCGCACAAGTATGAACTCAAGCCTTGCGCAAGTTCTTCACAATCACTTTCATATAACATTTGCACATGACGCAATGTCATTAAACCTCCTTTTGTTACAACTCCCAGTATGCATACGTGCTCATCTGGTAATGGAGCCTCTGCTATGCACATAGGTTTAACTGAATCACTGTACATGATAGGTTGTGGGGTTTTCAAAATTCCAACTGGATGTTGCTCAAATGGAAAATTTAAAATACGTTGCGCCCTGAATTGTTGTGCACTTGATTGAAGATCTCCATGAGGATCAGGAGAACCAACACTGGCAACATAACCTTCCTGTGGACTGAAATATCAATACATAGTTACGTTTAGTAATAAGTGGATGAATATTATAAAAAGCCAATTACTCCTCCACAATGCAATATGATGATACTAAAACGGTGTCAGTATAGTTTTGATGTCTCCCTGGCACAATTGCTCCCTGACAGGCAATGCCAAGAACACGTTTAGAGTTCTGTTGTACGGGTTTATATACAAGTGCAAGACTCTCAATTGCCTCTTCCCCACATTCTGAGCTCACCTATAAAATTCAAAAATTACAAAATGCTCTGACCCAAACACAAATACACCAATGCTTCTAAAAAGATTACACTAATTTATGCAGAAAATCAAACGTATTTTTCCAATGCTATTTTCATTTATCAACTATAGAAATTATACTTTTGCAAAGTGTACATTTATTTCAAATACATTCGAACTGAATTTCCATGAAAATGCTATATGTATTGTAATCCAACTTAAGAATATTATTTTATATGAGTAAAGATTATAAATCAATGTGAAATTTAAAATAAAAATAATGTAAAACAAAATATTCTAAAATATGAAATACCATAACTCACTATAATTAAGGAAGTTCCACAATTGCTGATGAACAAGTAATATTACAAAGCGGAACGATGAAATTACTGCTTAAGAACTACGTGTTTGATACTTTTCAACTAATATTATTTTTTATTGTTAGTAATATTAAAATATTGAAATTCGAAGAATACTCCTCATAGATTTTTATCACCTTCATTGCGTGTTAATTTTAATGACAGCATTTTTATTTAAAAAATGAATTTCCACTTATGCTAAATATTCTTATGCCTAAAATAAATACTCACTGCTGTGAAAAAGTAAAATAAAGTAAAAACCAAAAGCTTCATCGATTGCTGTTATTTTCCAAAATGAAGGTGCTTCTGCGTTTTCTGTCACTTTTGCATCTTTTTATATAAATTATCATCCATGTATATCTTGATACTATATTTATTTAAGAAAATAAAGAACAAACATTCAGGTAAAGATTCCATCACAATTTTTCATAACGCAAATAAAACATCTGATATTCACAGATTTCTGTAAATTTAATAACATAATTGATTTTATATTGGACATTGCCTATTTGTGTGAATTTCCGTTAAAATGATGCTCATGTAGTACAATTTCTTCCTTGCATGTTTGACCAGGTTTTTACACATTTAATACAATCTTTAATGCGGGAATACAATTGCATGAAAAACAAACACTCTTAACAAATACGTCACTCCAATGTAGAGGGTAAGTATTATTAAATTTTCTAAAGACAAATAAATCTTTTATCAAATATTCCAATTATTCATTTAAACACATTTTTAATAATAATGAATTTTAAACGTTAAGAATTTAAAGAGATGCCTTTACAATGTTTATTTAGCATTTTCAGTTTACAATGCATAATGAATATATCCGCTTTCAATAAATACAATGAACCACGCAGTACACCATTTTTTCATTATGAAAAGAATTTTTTCCACACGCAACGAATTTGCTTAAAGAAAATTCACCTCGTAATTTCTTCATTGACAATTATTAATCTATATTTAGAAGTCAGCTATTCATTACTGGGTAGGAAAGATTTGAAATTATCATTAATCACTTTAAAGCGCACCATAAATATCTCAAAATAATATGACTGTTCTACATTTTTCATTTTTATTATTTTCTCTGCATGAATGGCATATTTTGAAAAATTTTACATTTACATTTCTATAATAAAATGTAATCAAATTTAAAGAAAAAATTCAACCTGAAATTTTATTTAAAATTATCAAGCGTATAAAAAATTCAAAATTGCTAAACATATTTGTCTCATTCGAATCTGAATTAGCAATAAAATGTTTGTTTACGTTGTTAGTAACATTATACATATGCGGTATTTATTTTACAATCTGCTAAAGGAAGTTTCCAAAAATCTGAACATATGTTAGGCTTTTTGCATGTAATTTTCTAATGTAGTGTGTGCCACACCCAGAGAATCCAACAACGTACCTAACGTGAACAATCCATCAAAGAGGCAATGGATGTTGAATGTCTAATTCACATTGGATACTAATGGCGTTGGTTGTCATTGCATAAGCATGGCCACCAGTAATTTACTTACGATGAAGAGTCAGCTCATCAAGTATTAACTAGAACGGAGTGATCACTGCATCAGCCTATCATCTTTATGCCTTATGCTTATCAGCCAACCTTTCTACATGTAATGTACCAACATTTCCAACAGTGTGCACTCGGTCATAGCGGGGCTATTTTTCAACTGGGAAATAGCAGAACGTTGTTTAACAAACTGCGCAACTACCCTTCTTTCCTACTCCTCATCTACATTATTATCTGTGATTAGTATTTGAGATACTGCGTCATAATTTGCATTTGTTGCACTCGCTTCCAATTTGTCACCATATTAAAAGACTAACAATCTTGCTGATTGTTGAGGAATGAACAAGCATCTACTAATGAGGGAAGAAACCTCTTAGCAATAACGAGAACTGATAATATCCACTCCAGGAATCATTGAAGCAGCAAGAAGAAAAAAATCATAATATATGAATCACTTGTAAGAATTTGCATCAGTTTGAACAATGTTATAACTATACGTAATGTAAATTAAGAAACACTCTACTTTCAGTTTTAATACAATGACAAATTTTAATGCACCTTACTATATGCAGAGATAATTTTGAGGTGTTTCATTTAAAATTCAGATTAGATGATGCTATGAACACTTATTGCGTAATGATATTAAAATTCAACAATGTTGCGATGTTGTTGGTAATTTTATACAGTTCCAAAATCATAGATTTCTTGAGAACTTTTAAAATAACATGATAATTTAAAGCAAAAGAAAAACAAAAAGTAATAACAATTCCCCAGTAGGTTTCAGTAATGAGAACATGAAATTCATTTCATAAAAAACTTTATAAATATAATAACATGCAATTATCATGTTTGGTTCAGTGCTTCTAAGCAGAAATTCAATTATGAAAGCGTCATGGAAAATCATTTTTCAATTGAACATTACGAATGTATTTTAGTTTTTTATTCTCTTTCATAAGCACAAATTATTACACAATTATAATGGTAAAATTAAAAAAATGTTTAGCTTCGCTTCGGTTTAGCCATCGGTTGCTTGCCTATTCGGTTGTTGGGCGTGCGCTTGTTTTGTGAATAAAACTTTTTCCACGACCCGTGTGCTGCTTATCAAAGTGGTTGTGAATGAGCATGGGTTCGAAACCGTTTGGCCATAGGAAAAGACCCATCTAAGTTCTGGAATAGTGCACCGATCATATTCAATTTCCCGCACAGTTTAGGAAAACTGAATATTATCCGATGGACTTTCTACAAACACATGCATAATAACTTCTGTATTATTATCTATTCGACTTGTACATGTTTTTATATTGGAATAAAGAAAATGCTTTACATTTTCAGTTAAATAAATTTCAGAATTTTGCTTTTTAATATAACTTTGTTTTTTTGTACAGTTTTATCTTGCGCATACTTCTCAATGTTACTTTTTTTAAATTTGAAAGAAAGTTGAGCGTGTGATGAATGTAGAAAACTGTGTGCAAGCAGATGCTTGTAAATTTCAATATAAAAGAATTTATATTTCTTAGTTTTCAAATTACATATATATATATACTGATGTGGGTGTTGATTCTTTGTTTCAATATTTTGAAATTATACTTAATTGAAAATCTGTTTTTCACATTTGAAAATTTGTATGCAATAAGCGCAGCAAGCAGCAAGTGCAACAAACGGCTTGCTGATTCTACATACAATCAAACAAACATACAAATTATGAATTGAATCGACTGGTCGCACTAGATGCAAATATTTCTCACGAAATCTCGTTTCTGTGTGAATTCGCAAAGTTGATATATACTGAAAATTTACTGAAATTAATTACTGGAACTGAAAATATTTTTAAAATGCGATTATAACAAAAAGAAGAATGTAAATTTGATTCAAAAAAAGAAAATAAGGAATAATAATGAAAATAAAAACAATAAAACAAAAATAACAAAAAATTACATTTCATTTCAAGGCATATTAGTTTTATTAAAATTTAAAAAAGATTCTATAAGCTTTCACTGATTAAAATAATAATAATAAACATTATTGTCAGACTTTGCCTTCAGATTCCAGCTTTTTAACAAGGTCGTGAAACTGTTTCTTAAAAAAAGAAATATCCAACTTAATTTTAGAAACAAATCTGCATATTAAAATTTCATCTACTAACGCCCTCGTTCACTTTGTCGAAGATGTTGTCACATATGACGTCGACCGCGCGTTCCATGTAAAACGCGCCTATGACGCCGGCCAAGACGAACGTGGCACTGCGCTGGAATATGTAACGATAAATTTTCTCCATAAATGGTTTAGTCTTCGCTACCTTAAAACAAATTTCTATTTTATTCTCAACAATTAAAAATGTTGAAATAAAACATTAATTATTAATTTCGAATTCGAATACAAAATTTATCAAGATGAGAGCAAAAAAAGAAAAAGACACCAACTGACTTACTTGCGCCGACATTATTAATGGACAACGGTGAATTCGGAAGATATAAATAAAAGTTGTCGACGATGTAATCTATTCTAAAATAAAGTTCTTCATATTTAGTAAGATTTGTTTGCTTGCTTCTCGTTTGCCAAGAAAAACAATATACAGCAATATCTCGCTTAATGCTGCTTTTTGACATGTCACGTGACTCATTTCTCCTTAAGTGAGAAATTTTGCAAAGCACTTTTTACAGTACTAAACCGATTTTATTTTATTATGTTGACTGAGTTATTTCATTCATCCCATTACTCATTTATTGCAACTGCTTCAAATTCTGTTAATTTCACATAATCGGTTATATATGTTTAGTGCACTCTATTTATTTTCTCACGACGAGTACCACAGCAATGATGACTTGCTATGCTCTGATAATAAACGTCAACTGTCGTTGATTCAAAAGAGGTTATTCTTTTGAGAAATATAACAGCAGAATTCCCCACAAACAGTCTCACCAACATTACAGAAATCATTGACCTGCTCATAGAACAGGATCCTGATAATATGCAAAGTTGCAATGCAAGATGGGATGTTCTTGAAATGATATATTATAATGAAGAAATTATACATCAGAACAAACGTAAAAGGAGATACTGTTAACGCTTGATAGTTTCATCATCGTGAAATCTAAGGTTGAGAAATCAAACGCTGGTCTGTCATCACAATGATTAATATGAGCAATAAATTATGTCAACATTTTTATAAAAATTTCAAATAAATTTTGTTGTATCTATTACGACTTTTGTTAGCCCGATGTACTATAAATACATGCTACAACGACCAGTACAACGCTGTTTCGCTTAATAGTCTATTTTCAAGTACGGACAAGAGCGTTAAGCGGGATATACTTATACAAAGAAAAAAAAGTATGTGCGAAATATACGCATATATATATTGGATGCAAGAAAGCCAGTTAATGATGATGTCAACAATTTTTAATTTTTAATAAAATTAGAAACAAACAAAAAGACAATACCACTGTCACTAGTTACTGATTCTTTTTTAATAAGAAACTTATCCTAGCCAGAGGTGGCAATTACTTTCGATTTTGTTTGGCGATAATTGGATTGAATTGATTGCTGTATTTGGGCTTGACATTGTCGTCGGCTGCACTCTCTGCCTGCTGATTATCAACACCACCTCCATCTCGTTCATGTAAATTATTTTCATGCTTTCGTTTTAGCTTTTCCGCTTTCAGGCGTTCTTCTCGCTCTCTGTTCAACCTTTTTCGTCTCAATTCATCAACTGACAGCATCATTTTCTTCTTCCTCTTATGATTATTATTCACTTGACCACGCTTCACATCTACAACATCCAACGACGAATGAACATCATTATTGTCGGCAGGTTTCGTCCGATGACGGTCCGGCACCTGCTGCCACCAGGCCAACTTTTTCGTATATTCACTGGATCCTTCGCCCAGATATTTCAACAGACCAATTCGACGTTCCTCTTTCTCTTTCAACAATCGTTTCTCCTGTTCAGCTTCTCTGTTCAAGCCAAAATTAGTGGACTCTTGGAATTCAAAGTCGGCGAACAAGTTCACATGACCACTGGCGTCCAATTGGTCGACAGTGACGACGTTGTTCCGCTCTTTTGGAATCAGATGCTCCACCTTAGAGATGAGGAACCGCGTTCGAGCTTCTTGTTCGGCAAGCTGAACTCTGGCCAGACGCTGTCTCTCCTCCACTTCAGCCTGGGCTATATCTCGGCGTACTTTGGCCACGTTGTCTTTGGTTCGCACATGCCATCGCTTTTTCGGTAGTATGTTCATCTTTTCATTTTTAAGCAAACAATGCGCTTAATAATAATTAGCAATAATAATAATTACGACTCAACAACAAGAAAAAATAATTATTTTCATCCGGATAAATAGATACCGAAATTGAAGACAACAACAACAGTAAAGAATTGTAAAATTTATTACAGTACAATTCCTAAACTTTTTCTTTGAAAAAAAACAAAAATAAGAAAAGATAAAAACAGAAAAAAGAAATAAAGGACGCAAGTCAAAGATAAAAAAGAATAGTAAAATGGAAAAAAATGTCATTGCTAATAACAGCTTGCAGGTACCCGAGGGTGAGACCAAATGAACGTGAAAACATCAGTGACCAAATGATAACCAATACCGATAACAGCAAGAACAACGCGGATCTATACGCAATGAAAATTAACTGAATTAATTTAATTCAATTAGTAAATTATACACAACACGACGTCAACTTGTGCATGCACGAAGAAAACAAATTATAAATATTATTTTAATCACGAGTAAAATTTTGTGAAACAAAGCTGAAGAAGATGGGTTAACAGAACTGAATCAAAATTTCATCAATGGAAATTTCATATAATAAAGAAAAGAAACAGCAATGATCTGAATTTGTGAATCAGTGAGTCAGTCACCTGGAAAATGCATAATTTGATGCCGTCGATAAAAATGAAGACGAAGATGGCTTTGTGCAAACAATTTTCCGTTGTTCAGCGAGAAATGTCACTGGATCTGACAAACAAGCCGCTAAACGGTCTTCACTAGCTTTACGGTGCATCTGCCATGCCTTTGAAAAAAAAAGAATACAACGACAACAAAAATGACAGTAGAACTTAGCAAAGTGCACAAGATTTTCGCCAAACAACATTTATTGTGGTTAATTATACAACAAGATAATGGAGAAGTGCAAAACTTGGTTAAGTGCATCATTTTGCCAAGGCCTACGGTATTGGTTCTGAAACCTTATGGGCTGTGATGCAATGTCAAAAAAAAATTTTTTTCACGAGCCAGCGAGTTTCCAAGGAAAATTTCAAAACGCAAATGAGTTAATAAAACATATCAGTTTAATATTCTCAATTTTTAATGAATAAACATAATTATAACGTTTAAGATTATTAGTTAAATGCATAATAAGGTGTATGCAAAAAATGGGCTTGTTTTCTGTTTTCACTGATGACTTCTTTGACGTACAAACTAACACAGGTTTGTTTTGGTTGCACGATGTTAGATAATTGTAGCTTACTTCGAAATTTGCTTTTAATTCCAATCACTGCTGAATATCCAATCTCGCACAAGTAGGAAGCAGTAAGAAGAAACAGCACTTTTAATGCTGTGGTGGCAAGAGTTGGATGTGTTTTAAAAAGATAGCCAAAACTGTGTTAATGATTTACGATCAAAACTGATTTTACACTGGTCAACGGATTTACTGTTCGCAATATATACTCCTTATGTGCAAAATAAGCGCGTTTCCGCCCCCTTTACCTTTATCATTAGACATAACAACCATTGATACTCAGCAAAAATGTTTTTGATCGCTATATATATCAGCATAAGCATGCGTAACAAAGACAAACTGAGCTGGCCGAAAGCCAAAACAACTACAACTTTCTCAGGAAGTTACTCACAAGAAAGCCGTCGCACCTCTAGCGAAGCAGGAAAACAACAAATCGGACAAACCAAAACCGAACTGATGAGCTAAAATACAACTGAAAGCCACATTTCAAAATATTTTAATTAAAATTAATGGTTGTTTTCCGCATGTTATGTATGTGGAGAAAATCTGATGAGAAAACGAGTTACAAAAAACTGTTGAAACCTGATATTCAATATACTGTACTAATTCGTGAATATATATAGATATACATGCATGTGTGTGTGACGATTGCGTTTGTATTCCTTTTGTTACTCAGTAAAGTTATTCTGCACCTTTGACTAAAGATACAATACCGATTTAAACCTATTTGCAACATGTGAAGAACTTTCTTTCCACATGCTTATCATATTTGAATAATTAATAATGATATCTGCATAATTCCCTACTTTCAATAAGTGCATGGAAATTCTTGGCAAATTTCCCTGTGCACTCAACCAAGTTCAACTGTATTTAAATTTCAAAAATACTCACTGACCAGTTCATAAAATGCCGTCGTAATCAAGCGTTCTTCTTGTTCAAACATAATTTGTTGACGATTATTTTCTTCCTTAATGAAAAAACAACAACAAATTACACAATTTGCAACCTTCAAATCGAACCTCCATTTTCAACAATATGAAAATGATTATAAAAATTTATTATAACAGCTAACTTTTAAATCTTCAATCGTCGCTTCATTCTGAACAAGTCTGGCTTTCATTGCTTCCACGTCGGCAACTGTATAATTGCTATCGTCTGCGTTCATTTTCACAGCCACGTCCAAGTGATATATAACCTTGAAAAAACTGAGATTTTGAAATGAACAATATTGCATCCAAATTTTGAAATATCAATTATTATACTGACTTGTCGAGCTTTTTCCAATGTTTCCGTATGAGCTGTTTTCAAATTGACAATTTCTCTTTCTTTATCGGCCACACATTCATACAGACGAGAAATTTTCCCTTTCAAACGACACACCTCTTCAACATCCTGCTGTGGATCGATATTTTCACAATTGCTCTTTCCGCTGTTGTCCCTATCATTCACAGCACAAGCTATCAACAAGCTGGACAATTTTCCTTCTAGATCTCTAAAAAATAATTTTAAAAAAATCAAAAAACATACCAGTATGCAAAACAGTTTTAATAATAAACTGCACAAATAAACAGCTAACCCAATTATTGATTGTAGTCGACATTTTTCTTCGCTTGCTTGATCAAAACATTTTTTCTGCTGTTCACGTTCTTTTGTTAAAGTTTCTGTTAAAATTCGATTTTCATGCTTCAACTTGAACAACATGTGTCTAAAGGAAAAAGCAAAATACACTTATATTAAATTTTGAAGAGAAAAACATTTTTTCTTATATAACAAAGCTTAGAAAATTGAAAATAACGAATAACTTTATTTCCATGGGGGCATCGCCAGCCAAAGCAATTTTACTTTCAATATCCACGTCAATCTCTGCGCGTGGGGAACTTTTTCCACCTGCAAGGAAATCAACATCCATCTCTATATACGTACATACATGCATATACACCCGTGAAATAAATAGCAAATCGATCAATCAGTCAAAACATACTATTCTCGTCGGCTTGTAGACGTTTACGCAATTCTTCGATACGAGAGCTAAGCTGGTTGCGCTCCCAAAGCGTGCGATCATGCTCTTGATCCAGCACAGCCAAACGATCAGCAATCAATTGCTTTTCCTTTTCAAGTTGCAAACTTTTCTCAACCGCTTCTTCAAGTCTCTGCTCCAAAGACTGCGCTTGCCGCTTATAAACCCCTGCCTCCAGCTTATACGTATGCGATTTTCGCTGTTCCTAAAATTATATTCCAAATACTAAAACTGAAAATACAAAAAAACAATATTTCCCACTTCTTCAAAATCCACAGACAATTTCAAATTGTTGCTTTCAAGTTCTTCCAGAGCTTTAACTTGAGCTTTCAAATCACCAACAACTTCTATATACAAATCAAGCAAAAATTGAACAGAACCTCATTTAAAATTATATGTAAAGCAAAAAGAACATTTCAAAAATCAAATCATTTAATCAACCATATTTACCCAGTTTTTTTTCCAAAGTAGCTACATAATCGCCAAGTGCATCTGCTTCAGCGACGCGAGCTCGCAGTTCGTCAACTTCATCAACAAGCTTACGCACTTTTTCAGCATTATCCGAATTCTCCTAAACATACACACACGCACGCACACAGACACATAGCTAAACTGCATTATCTCAGCAATGTTGAAGATCTCTTGCTTACTTTCATCATCTGAGAATGCTGAACTTGTCGCAACAATTCGTCATATTCAGCAGCCATTTGATCACGAGCTGCATACAGTAAAAATCAACAACTGAATTTCAATTACAAAATTCAAACGACAACAAATTTACCTGATTCACTTTCATCAAGTGAATCACGAAGTGTTTCAATCTGAATTTTCAGTTCACTAATTTCCCGTTGCCTTTCATTTCTAAGGTTTTTTTTGTTTTATTCCAAAGCATTTATGTACATTCATTGCCGAGATAATCTCCACTCACTCTGAATCTTCGTTGCGCTTGCAAACAAGGCTAAGCTGATGCTTCAACTTGTCAATCTCTTGTACGTAACTATCTCTTTCCGCTGTTAAATGTTTCATCTGCAATTATAAAAACTTCAACTATGATGAATGCCATAATCATTACTTTCACCATTTATTCTCTCACCTGCTTTTCCATCTGTTCACAACGAAGTGACAAATCTGCCAGAGAAACTGAATTATTCTCTAACAACTAATCAATAATTTAATTATCAGCAATTCAGCAAAAATATCCACTTACCACTGCTGATTTGCATTCCACTTCAAGTTCACCACTGTTGTCACCTTCGAATTCCAACTTAGCCATAAAAGAAAAAGAAATAAAAATCCACTGTCACAATAATTACAATATGGTAAACAAGTACCCCTTGAATAGTTAACATCAGAGTATGCTGAACCGATTTTTCCAGGTCAAAAATATTTTTGATCATTCCTAAAGATCCATTCAAACTAACATTGACTGAACTCACTGAAATTTACCATCTCTTCCGGGACCATTAACAGCAGCAGCCACGACAATTCGAATAAATTTTATAATTTCTTCTTTGCTACCGTCTCGTGCTAAAATACAAAAGCATTTGTCCATTCAAACCAAAAATGCTATATACATAAGTTAAATTCAAAGAAAGAGTAAATATTCGTTCAACCTATAACCATCACGTTAGGTAAAATATTTTTTGAAATGACGTTGTTGCAAATTTCTTCGTTGTATTTCAGAACTGATTTTAAAATTTTTCTCAAAACATTCGCTCGTAAACGCCACTCTCTTTCTTCATAATTTGCATCTTTAAAAACTTCCATCCATGCATCATTAAAATAATTTGAATCTCTTAAAAACAGCATGATTAACACAGAAAAAAGAAAGTGTTAAACAATTACATAACACGCAAAGCATCGATAAAAGCACGTCCACTTGTTAGCTCATTGAGTTCAATATGTGGCACATTTGCCTGCAGAGACATCATCTAAAAACAAAATCTTATACCGTCACAAAATATTGCGCATTCTAAATATAAAACCTACCCATTTTAAAAGGCAGTCATAATCATGCTCTACGTTTGTAGAATCACTGGACATTTTGAAAAATTGCATTCACAAAAATTCTAAAATGCATAATGAAATATATAAACGCAGTATTTTCCAAAAAGTCAATTTGAAAAAATGTACAAAACAGCAAAACATGTCAGTTAACCATAAATAAAATTGTAATAAAATCACCCAATGAAGCATCACCTAAATTAACATGATGAACTGAAAAATATATCGACATTACATAAGTTTCAGTAAAAACAGCAAAAACACACAAAAGCGCACTACTTCATGCACATGCACCAATACTTTATTTTGCAATGCAATCAAGTAGAAATGAAATTCTTGGCGACAAAACAAACTTAACTGAATGAAAGTGCAAGCTTAGGAACAGATACAAACGTGTAAAGTTAAATCACAACACAATAAATAAACAGAAATATACAAAACAAACTGTTTATCACTGGGACGACGGCAGAAATCACACAGCCATCACTGCCAACTTTGCCACTCCACTACTCAACCTACCTTATGCTACCGTAACCCGAATACAGGTACAGTGACACAAAGTTCGCTGTCGAATAACTTATAACATAGATAGTGCAATAATAGCAACTATAACAAACGTTTCGTTACATGTATTCTTTTGCTTTCTTTCCCATGTGTATTTTTAATTATTTATCAAATGAGTTACTAATTACAATATTTTATTAATTTTAAGCACTGATATTACCGACAGTAAGCTTATTAATACTTGACCATCAAGTAAGATATACTGTAAGAATTATCGAAAAATCGTGCTAGTGCGAGATTTGCTTTGAGACGAGAGTTGTATTTTTGTATTGTATTTGTGTCTGCAAGAGAAAAGCGATCGACGTTAACACTTGTACAGATTTCACGCGCTCAACGATTAGTTCTCCATGAACAACTTGAGAGAAGCATATCTGGGCCACCAGAACCAACTAATTGAGATCAAATAGCACAGTTATTCACCCAATCACTTATCATAATGATTATCTAATAAAATAGCAAAAGTCATTAGCCAATTGCCGAACAATCACCCTACAACCTATCAGTGAACAGCCAATCACTACAATGGGGACTGAATTTTCGCGGATGAGTTCAGATCAAACCCAAATGGAGCACAAATGCTGACATCAAACAATGCGATATCCACTGCATAGTGAATTTGAAGCAGCTTTAACAGCTTTTTTGCATGGTGCTGCCATCGCTTTTTTCCTGCTTCCGAAGTGCTTTACTTTTATTTATCAACCCGCGTTCATAAATACTGTTCAAAATAAATGTCAGCCAACAGTTGCTTTCACTCATCATATAAATTACCTTCTTAGCTAACAATTAAATAAAATTTATGCCTAAGGTTCTTTTCCGTTTGTCAGATATTGTTTTGATGAAGGCTAGTTGAAGGCTATTCAAGTACAAAGGGAAAACGTAAAATTGATAAATTGTCTACAGCTGCAGTTTTCAGCTAAAACTGGGAGTGGTGATTGTTGAATGTTTGCACTGAAATATTTTGTCATTCCAGCTGTAGCGTTCTCTGAAAATATTTCTGGCTTGCAAAAGAATTTAATCTTTCCAATCTCTTTCGCTCCTGTTTACAAGAGTTATTGTTTTTCTTTTACGTTTCATTTAAATGAAAAATAAAATGTGAAATTTTGTTTAAAATAGAAATTTGTGGTTATACATTTTGTGTAAATTGTATTAAATTTCTCTTTCAATATCTAAAGTAAACCGACTACTGGGTTGACTAAACATTCCAGTTGCAAATGTATTAGAATGATAACCAAATGTTGACCATTCCAGCTCAGAAAGGATCTGTTGCATTTCGAAATCATTTCACCAAACATAACTGAAAGTAAAGAAAATTATTTTTCATCTCACGTTATCTTCCTCTAGCATTGCATATTTTCTGCCAAAATATGATCACTGCTGATTATTTTCGTCGGCATGCATGAAGCATATATTGATCTTTCATGTGGTGCCAAAAATTTCATTCCCATTGTTGAAAATGAACAATAATTGCGCCATATCATGGAGTTCACTGCCTTAGTCAGATAATGAGTTCATTTGAGAAAGCATCTGCAGCATTGTAAAAGTTCCAGACCACCATACATCATGGCATGAATTTGTTGCTTGTGCATTTAGATGGCATCATAGTGCTCAGAAATACTGAAATGCCAGCTTCTGTAGGAGATCGTGCAATGTTATGAAGATTGTGGTGCAGTATGCACTGACTTCACATTATATCAGTGTTTCTCAACCAGGGGGGCACCAACCATCTAATCTTTATGTTGAAAAAAAAAACATTTCCTGCAATATGGCAATAATAATGTGCTACATTAAGGTGTAGCGGACATGGACCGAACTAACGAAATTATTCCTGCAGAAAATGAAGAGGAAAACTATAGCTACCGTAGGAAGAATTGGACATGAAGATCTGAATCGAATTACGGTAGTGGTGGTTTTGGGCATGCGTACGGTGGTGTTGGCAAGTTGCCAAGGAAGCGGTTCGTTGTTACGTCGTCGTCGGTCCTTGCTTTTGGTCGTTTAATAAAGTATATACTTGTTTGTTGTCTGATTGTCGCAATGCCATCAGGAAAGCGCGAGACAGAAAGGAAAGGAAATGCGCCGGTCAGTACCGGCCCGTCGCCAAATAGCGACGGACGCACCTATAATCTGGTGGAAGAACTGCTCGAGGGAGCGGCCCGTTACAATGGGGACCTGTCAGGGAAATGATGCCATCGGCGTACCGAGGTGACTACTATCAATCGTCCCCGGCTTTTTGTCCGGAGATGGATTCCGTCGAATGACTGGAGAGGCTGGAAGACTTCCACTGCCTCAGCAGGGTTCCGCCCTCTGACCACGGCTTGGTCGCTCGCTGCCTTCTTGGCGACTCAGTCCGCCGCGAGCTCTACCCGGCGGGACAAACAAGAGAGAATTCCTTCGAAGAGTTCAAGAAGAGATTGCTAGACGCGTACTGCCCGGAAGAGTGGACAGGGCAGCTGATCGAACGGTTCCACGCCCTGCACCAACGCTAGGGCCAAACCATCGAACAATACGCCCAGGAGGTGGCGGAAGTTGGACGCAGAGCTGGCGTAACAGAGCGTGATCTCGTGGCGCGTTTCGCCGGGGGAATAACCTCAAAAGAGGCGTATCTGGCGATCCGGCTGCACGAACCGGCGACCCTTTCCGAAGCTCGGAGACTGGTCAGTAAAGTCATGCGGGCGGAAGAAGATTTCCACCAGAGGCGGCAGACGCGCACCGGTAATCCAAAGTCGGAGAAAACCGAAGCGACCCAGCTCATGGAAGACCTGATACGTGAGGTGAGGAATATTTCCTTGAAGCTGGAAAAACAGGAGTCGACGGCCGCACGACCCGCCGCGAGAAGAAACGGCTGTTTCAATTGCGGTGGTTTGGGCCACCTCCGACGCGACTGCCCACATGAAAGACGCCTAACCCAACGACCGCCAACAGGCACACAGAGCAGCAGACCCTGAAACAGCCGGGTGTTGTCTATGGTCGAAATGCAAACAGGCGACACGCCATGTGTAAACGGTAAGCTGAGTGGGACGAAGGTTTCCTTACTGCTAGACACTGGGGCGGTGGTCTCCGTGATAGCAGTCTCTTTGGCAGGTCGCCTCCGGCGGAGAGCCCTTGGAGAGGGAGACGGGGACGATACTGCTTGCGGATGGTCGACGAATGTGCATCAGCGGAGTGGGGGTGTCATGGCCGTTGCAACTGGGCCGTTGGAGGGGACGTGTGCCAGTGATGGTGGTGAGAAATCTGGTGGTTCCGGGCGTCCTGGGAACGAACTTCTTCGACTCGTTCGTTCGGACAGTCGACTAGCAAACTAGAGAAATGACCATGAAAGACGGCTCAAAGGTGAGGATCGAGCACGACCCATTCCGGGCCGGGCAGCCTAGTATCGGCTGCGCGGTTGTGGCCGAGCCACGGAGTGTGGGATCTGACGTAGGGGCCGGCGCCGATGGGTCAGAGGATTGGACACGTGCCTTGGTGGATGGAGCGGAGTGTTCCGCGCGGAGTAAGAGGGCCCTGCGCAGCATACTCCGGAAATGCGGGAAGGCCATCTCGCGCGGCGAGGCCGACCTTGGGCGAACGAGCCTTGTAAAGCACCGCATCGAGACCAGAGGGGCCCAGCCGGTGAAGCTACCACCCCGCCGCCTTCCCAAAGCCCAGCGGGAGGTGGTGGACCGGCTAATCCCGGAAATGCTACATGCAAAGGTAATCGAACCGGCTTCAGGCCCCTGGAGTTCACCAGTAGTGCTGGTTCGGAAGAAGGACGGTTCCCCGCGGTTCTGCGTTGACTATCGCAGACTGAACGCCGTGACGCGCGTCGGTGCCCAACCCATCCCGCGAGTAGACGATGCGCTGGCTGCGTTGGCGGGGGCCAAGTGGTTCAGCACGCTCGACTTGGCGTCTGGCTACTGGCAAGTCGAAATCGCTGAAAGAGACTGGGAGAAGACGGCGTTTTCCACACCCCTGGGACTCTTCCAGTTCCGCGTCATGCCGTTCAGACTCTGCAACGCCCCGGCGACTTTTGAGCGTTTGATGGAGAAAACGCTGAGGGGACTGACATGGAAAACGTGCCTCGTCTATCTCGACGATATTATCGTCTTCGGGATGACAGAGGAGGAGCACCTGGAACGCATGGAAGGGGTGCTGTCCCGCCTGCAGTCCGTGGGACTGAAGATCAAGTCGGAGAAGTGCCAACTGATGCGGCAGAGTGTACACTACCTGGGCCACATTGTGACGCAGCATGGGGTTGGTACCGATGCAGAGAAGAAGGCGGCGTTCCAGGAGTGGCCCACGCCTCGGTGCGTGAGGGAAGTCCGGCGGCTTCTGGGACTGGCGTCCTATTACAGGCGGTTTGTCAGGAATTTCTTCAGCGTGGCGAATGCATTGCAGGTCCTTACAAAGAAAGGTGAGAAGTGACGCTGGGGTCCGAAGGAGGAAGAAGCGTTCGCCTGCCTGAAGGATGCGCTGGTGAGTCCCCCGATCCTGTGGCACCCAGGCTTTGAGCGCACTTTCCTGGTGGATGTGATTGCCAGCGAAGACGCCATCGGGACAGTGTTGTCACAGCAAGGAGAGCAGGGCCCACCGGGGTGGTCGCGTACGCCAGCCACTCGCTCTCACGGGCGGAGCGGAGTTATTGCGCGACGCGGAGGGAGATGCTGGCCTTAGTCTGCGCTACTCACCAGATAGGAATAGGATAGGATAGGAATAGGATGTATGATAGGACCTTCACAGCCCGGACGGACCACAACTCCCTGAAGTGGTTGTGGAACTTTCGGGAACCTGAGGGACAGGTTTTCCGCTAGCTGGAAAAACTGGCCGAGTTCGACTTTGAGGTGGTCCATCGTCCCGGGAAGAAATACCAGAACGCAGATGCGCTGTCTCGTCGTGCTTGCAGACAGTGCGGGTCCGGTGATGACTCCTCGGATGTCCACGTGGCGGCTATGGCGTTAGACTCATCCAGCCTCGTTGAACGCTGGCAGAAGGAAGACGCCGAGTGCATGCAGGTTCAGGAATGGATCGAGAAGGAGATATGGCCACAACTGGCTCCAGAGGGCAATTTGTTGTTTGATTGTTGCAATGCCATCAGGAAAGCGCGAGACAGAAAGGAAAAGAAATGCGCCGGTCAGTACCGGTCCGTCGCCAAATAGCGATGGACGCACCAATAATCTGGTGGAAGAAGCGGACGAGCCTGCTCTAGGGAGCGGCCCGTTACATAGGAAACGAAAGAAGAGGTTGTGATAGGAATCGGTCTTATTGAAGCTCTACGAAGGACAATCACTTAACAGTTGTTCTTGCTTAACTGAATTTCGTAAATTACGGCAAGAACTCTACAGGAAGCCTTTCTTGATTGTCATTATTGAACCTTTTCCTACAGCACGCATTACAATGACAACCAGTAAAAATTTAGGTTTGCGACAACGAATAAAACTCATCGCAACAACAACTAATGAAATTTATCCGGCATGAAGACCAATGAAATGTCAAGCGGCGTGCCTTTGAAGTAAACTCGGGGAGTAGACCGTTTAGACCATTACTACGAATTTGTTGACCATAAGATAAAACGCAGAAAAAAGGGGGAACCCGTCGCTGTTCATTCCACCCTAGGATGGATCATATGCGGTCCAATGACGAATGAGAAAAGAGAACCTACATCTTTCTCTCACTCCGTCAAAGGTACTCTACGCAAAAGTGGACGAACAACTGGATGAAGCAATAAGAAAATTTTGGGAGATTGAAACCATCGGAATGATGGATGATTCTGACAAAGCTGACGTTGATTCCACTAGAGCAGTACAAAACTTTGAAACTACTTTGCAATTCGATGGAATCAGATACCCCGTGAGACTCCCTTGGTTGAAAGATGATGCGCAGCTTCCAAACAATTACCATCAAGCGCTACGTAGACTACAACAGATAGAGCGAAGTTTGAAAAATGATCCACGCAAAGCAGCACATTATGAAAGAGGTATGTGAGAATATGGAAGAAGAATTCGTGGAAGAGTTGATGGACAGAACAGGTTATCCAGGAAGAATATGGTACTTACCTCATCATGCCGTTATCCGAGAAGATAATATCATCATCAAATGCCGAATTGTATTTGACGGTTCGGCGCAGTATGGAGGTGTTGCCCTTAACCAAAATCTGGACGTAGGACCAGCCTTACAGAACGATCTCATCAAAGTACTGTTATGATTTCAGCGATTTCATATAAGACTCCAGGCCAACATCTCTAAGATGTTTCTACAAATTGCTTGGATGAACAAGATAGAGATGTCTGCCGATTTTTGTGGAGAAGCTGCGATGTTCAAGAAGCACCTCGCATCTATCGCTTTAAAAGGTTGTGTTTTGGACTATCGTGTTCACCATTTTCGCTATGTACGTCATTCGACATCATGTAAAGAAATATCAACACCAATTTCCTGAAGCCGTGAACGAAGTTCTTGAGAATATGTATGTTGATGATCTGTTGTTCTCGGTGGATGAAGAAGAATCCGCTTGCGAGATGGTGGCGCAATTGAGGAAAATGATGAAACTCGGCGGATTTCTTCTTGCAAAATGGGCCAGTAATCAAAATGCAGTTCTAGCAGGCGTACTATCTGGAAGCGTGACAGAAGAAAGCAGCAACCCCATGTTGAAAGCCCTTGGAATAACATGGAACGCAGAAAAGACGAACTTTATCCGACACCGTCGAACGTAGATCCAAATGCGCTTGACACCAAACTCCAGCTAATCAGCACCACAGCGAAGATGTAACGATACCCTTGGTTATTTGTCCCCGTATCCCATTACAGCAAAAATTCTATTCCAAAGATTATGGCAACAAGGAGTTGATTGGGATGAGAAATTACCTGATAATGTACATCAAGAGTGGAAAAAATGGAAGATGGAGCTGATGGACATCCCTGAAAAATGAATAACGTTGTCTCATACCCTTCATGCGTAAGGAAATAAGACGCCTTGAGTTACATGTTTTTGGCGACGCTTCGAAATTAGCGTATGGAGCAGCAGTCTACCTGGTTGCAATAGATTAGGATGGAAAAAGAACTGTAAATTTGGTGTTAGCAAAAGCTAAGGTAGCCCCTCTGAAACAAGTCACTCTGCCGCGACTTGAGCTGATGGCAGCATTTACCGCAGCCAAGCTTATTCCATTCGTCAAAAACAATCTCGGGATCAGAGTGGATGAACTCAACTGTTAGAGTGATAGCGAAATCCCTTTGTGTTGGATAAGGAATTCAACATAAAAGCTGAAACCATATAGTTCTCGTGATGTTGTTTGGTCCTGCTATATAAATTGACTCTCCATTTCGCTGCGGACGAAGGAGTGCGTTCCTCTGATTATTCGTAGTCGAATAAAACGAACCTACATTCGTTGTGTGTATCTGACCCACGCTACCGTCTTCTTGACTGCCCGCATTAGGTTGGCGAAGAAGCATCTACATCATACATTCCACTCTCATTTACCTGACGAACGAACGTCTGGCAAATTGTACTTGAGCATCGCAGGCGTACATAACCCTCCCACAGTTCTTACACATATGTTCCGAACGGAACAACACCGACTTAGTCGGTGTGACCTGGCCAGGGGCTGGTGGCCGAAAGTCGCGGGTAGGACGAGGACA
>JYDK01000328.1:0-30097 GCA_001447435.1 Trichinella sp. T6 | reverse complement strand
AAGTTTATGTACAGTTACTCGGTGATGAATGACATAAAGTAAATTTTTGCCTTCTGTGTAAAATGGCAGAAAGCGTTTAACAAGAGTTTTCAAAATATGTTCAGATTCACATGTAGTAAGAAATATGTTTTGGTGCTATAATGCAGCCATAGCATAAACCCGTTTGGTGGGCATGAATACTTGGAGAGCATTAAAAAATAAAAAAAGTGATTCTGTTGTCTTCACTATTAATTATTAATTTTTTTAATAAATACTAATGTTATTCACAAAGATATACTGATTATACAGTGTTAATATAAGATAAAAATTTTCAAATCGCATACCAATCTATATCACCTCCTCCATCAGCTCGTTGACATTTCGATGTTTGAGAAATGCAGAAATGAAAAATGCAAAAAATCAGCAATGTCAATAATGTTACTTTCATTTTATGCATAGGTCATCTTATTGTCAAAATGTTGGCAGATGATTCTCACTTAATTTTCAAATCTCACAGTGTTTCGAATTGTTTACGCAAATAGTAGCTTGTAAACTTTTAGAAATATTTGCTTTTTCAGTTGATAAATGTACTTATAAACAACTCCAGAAATCAGTGTGCATAATCCGCAATTAAGTAGTGAGCTTGATGCATTATTTGACGTAATTAATAAAACTAAATTACAGATATGGATGAATACCCCAAAGGCAGGTATACGTTGGAGCAGTTTCTCGAAGCTTTATTGCATCCAGCTCCGGAGTCGATTTAATGCCGCTATCCAAGAAGTGGATTTGTATTATATTTCTATCATACTTTATTGTTTTCTTTTCTTTTCCGGTACTTCCACTTTGTTAATATTCATCACCCATATTTGTTTATTTTACTTATTGTTACTTATTATTGTTGTTATTGTATGTTATTCACTGCTGTTTATTATTCATATCATTATCTGTTACTTACAGTTTTTATTGGTTGTTAAATATTGAAAAATAAAAAAATTATTTTTCTGATTTGTTGACCTATTGCTATTTCATTTTATTAAACTTTACTGAATTACCATTATAATGAAATACAGAAAAAGATTTTTTAATAGTATTACAAACACTGATCACTGTAAAGTGTGCAATGGAAAACAAACATTTTAAGAAAAGCAGTTATTATATAAATGAGAAAACCTCATGATTTTTGATAACAGTTACGCCACTTTAGCAATATTACGTAATCAAATATTTGGACCAATGAAATGAAACATATTGTAGCAAATAAAAATAGAATAATTTGAATCAGTGAATAGTTAGAGCAGGGTTAGGAAAATTTTTTGCATCATCGACCCCCTATGGTTTTCCTCGACGCCTCATCGACCCCCAAGCTCATAAAATAAATACTATTAATAATAAACTTCTTCATTATAAGGTATCCTTTACCCTTTTCACAATTTCTGATTCTCGATCAGATTCATTTTACCTTTACGTTAATTCATCTTAATAGCTGGTATAACGATCTCCTCACCAATGGTATACGACTGTACTTTCTTTGCTATATTAAGGGAGATGCTGTATTGATGCCTTCAATCCTCCTTCACAATCAACAATACCAGGCGCTTTAAAAAACGCCTTCAAATTCGATTGATTTCTGATTTTTTTCCAGCACCTCAAAAAACTCAATATCTTTGTTTTTCTTATCAGGGTGAATCCTTTTTCGAGGTAGTCTTTCATCTTTGAAGGCTTCATGGCATCGTTACTGAAAACCTTTTGATATAGCAGGCACATTGGCATGGTTTCATTAGAAAAAGAAGCTATGAAACCAAATTTCAAATATTCTTGCGAATATTGTCTGCACTTCTTCTTTGCATCAGCACTCGCCATTATGTCCAGAATTAAAGCGCAGCTACACTCGCTGTCATGTGGACGTCCACCCCAAGAAACTGTGCACAATTTATCATTTAGCTTTGTACTAAAATCGCCTTTACCAATTCATCTGATGTTACGAAAGACGCGAAAAATATCTGACAAATGCCTATGCAATACATTTATCAAACTCATAGAACAAAGCCGTACTTTGTCTAACTGGTGGAAACAAGCGTTAAACGACCAGTAAGAAAAGGTAGTGAAAATTTATCCTGAAGTCGAAAATTCCCTTAGCATCGCGCACTTCGGCCCCGTAAAATTAATTTTTTGTAGTGTCCGTTGATAGTAAAGAAAAGTATAAATTATTGTTACAAAATGGTTCTCCAGGAAATAAATTCCTCAGGTGGGATTTCAAAGTTCATATTTAATCCCGGAGTTCATCGACTCCCATTCGACCCTTAAGCCTCTGTCGACACCTTAGATAGTCTCATCGACACCAACGGGTCGATATCGACCACTTTGGCTACCCCTGAGTAAGACAAAAGAATCAATTTTATTACACCATGAAAATGCAATGAGAAGTTATGCCATTAGCAATTAATGAAAAGTCGACATCCAACAAAATATAAGAAAACGCGGAAAAAATTCTGACAAAGAAGACTATCCCAAATTTTATTCGGCGTCCAACGACCTCACTCCAGATTACAAGCTATTTATGAAAGTTACAATTTTCTGAGTTTTTTGTGAATAAAAGAAATAATGATGCTTCAAATATGATACAGTTTATGTTTCCATATGTTGACAATGTGTGGATGTTAGTAAATACTACGTTATAAATTTGATATAATAGGCTGCTACGGAAACTATACAACTCTAGAGTATTAGTATGAATGCTGCTCTTTTGTTTGGAAATACAGATTATCTGCAGCTACTAGCAGAACTGGACTGTTATGCAAGTGGCAGCAACAACTGGCGTACTTTGTTAGCGATCTCTCGTTTAGCTGCAGCGGTTGTCGTCGGCCGCATCCAAAACGGCATCTTCTGCTGCAGTAAGGCAGACAGTTATCTATGAAGCACGTTATTCTTGGTGTAATCATTTCTTGCCGTAAATGTAAAATATCACTTATTATTAATGATATCAGGTGTTATTCATTATGCACAAAATAATGGCAGTTAAGAACGTATATGACCAAAATGTTGTCTGTTACGTTACTTTCTCTGTGTTGTCAGTTATCTCTTGTGCGTCTATGTATGCAAAGCAAATTGTGCATTCTGGTCAACTTTGCCACAGGAAAATACAAGCTTCCAGTCGAACAGAACGTCGGTGGTCTTTGAGTCGAACTTGACTTTCAGAAACTACAGTAAAATCAGAATGTGGATTCAGAACATGGATTTGGCACTGGACGATCAAGTGCAGAAAGTACAGCAGCTGTTGTTGGCGGGGAAACGTGCCATCTGGGATGGAGCCATGCTAGAGCTAAGTCAGTCTGCTTAAGCACCCGTTGGGTGTGCTAAATGAGAGCCTGTTAGAAGAAGCGTGTACAGGAACATAAAATCCACGCAGTATACGGGGCTGTAGACGTGGTAGAGATAGCTGTAGAACGTTTGAGTCGTCGCTGAGCGTACTTAGCCTGTTGTTTTATGACTTTGTGTAGCGAGTATGCTACAGTAAACGGTACAATCTTTCGACTGTTTTGCTTGATAAGCCCTCATCTATGAACGAGAGACAACGTCCGTCGGGAGTCATACTCACTCTGTCAGAATCGGCATTTTACAGGGAATATATAGAGAAGAAATGCTTGCTTAAATTCCAAAATAAATTATAATAAATAGCTTTCGATAATTTTTATGATTTTTAATAAAACACATGTGGCAATACATATTAAATCAACCCAAGAATTAATTTTTAATTAGCTTTATTTAAATTTAATTTTATTAATAACATCAAATCACACATCTAGCTTATCAATATTGAAATAGGAATTACACACACTATTTTTAGTTGTTTACAAATGCAATGATCAACTGAGAAAGCAAATATTTCTTCGATTTTCAAAGAGATTATTTACGTAAACAATCAAAACTCATTGAGACATATAAATATCAACAGTTTCATAATAAAATCAGCAAATGATTCATATGATGAAAAAATTAGTATTATTAATATCATTGATTCATTGCATCTTTCATTTCTGCGGTGCTCAAACATCGAAATGTCAACGAGCCGATGGAGCAGGGAATGTTGACTGGTATGTTATACTCTGCCTTTTCTCTCACATATGCATGATTTATTGAAAATTCTTTTTACGATAACATAAACTGATTCCGTTTGAATTAATGAATAATAAATATTAACGGCAGCAAAGTTTAATAAATTTAAAGTTTTTAGCATCTTCAACTAATGGAAAAATATTCTTATCGAACAGTTAAGCATTCTTTGTTCTGTGCAATTTATTAAAAATGAATTACATTTTCATGCGTCTGATTAGAAATTACTTTTTGATTGATTTAGTTTAGCAGTGACTGATATNGCGTACGTTTGTAGCCATGGTATATATAGAGCTCAGCCGCCAATGAGCGGCTCGATCAAAGCGGATAATCTGGCTATTTTCGTCGGCGATCCAAATCACCATTGACGTCAGTAAGCTGCCACGCCTTCGGCCTTCTTTGATCTCGCAATGGCCATTTAGCGTGCTTGTCCGTCAGGCGGCTTCTTCAAAGTACTTTGTTGACAACCGGCACAATGGCGTAAACAGCCATTGTCATCCGTCAACGTCAGCGCACGGGGTCTCTCTGACCTCGACCGGGCCGCCATATGCCGAGATAACGATCTGGTCGACGGTGTGCGGGTATTGTTCTTCCTATCCGCGACTTTCGGCCACCAGCCCCTGGCCAGGTCACACCGACTAAGTCGGTGTTGTTCCGTTCGGAACAAAGGGCTTTTCAAAATTACAGCATTTCAGTGCAAAATAGTTTTTATCTTTTAAGAATACAGTATTTTTTGATGTTCGAAAAGAATTATTTATTGAAACACGAATTAGTTTTTAATGATTTTTGAAAATTTATAAAAGACATTTTCGATCATTAGGGCAGTTCAAATATTTACCAATTTTTTGAATGAGATACACTAATTTCTAACTAAAAGATGAAATCTTTAATGAGGAGAAGAAATTTGTAATATACAGTAATAATTGAAACAGTTCCTGTTAGACATACTGAAATTTTAATTGAAAATGTTCTGATAAAATTTAGAATTCGGCAATACTTTAGTATGTTTTATCAGCAGTTGTTTTTTTGAAAAGTGTGCCATCGAAATATTACCAATTTCAGTTTTTCAAGAGTCAAAAAAATCATTTTTTGCTAATGATTATTATTACCAACGTTTTTATGAATAAAATCAGAAATTTCCTTAATGTATTACTGGTGCCATTAAGGGGCATACATTTAAGATTTCTGATTTCTGCCCATTTCTTAAAATGTTACTTGTATTTGACAAAATTTTCTTTTGAAAAGTTGTCAATGCTTTAGCAATGCAAAATAATTAACTTAATTGAATTCATGCAATGCGGTTTTCTGCTATAGTAATATTTCCCAATTTTAAGCATATTGTGAATATTCAAATTAACAAACGAAAAAGTTGAATCAGAACTATTTTAACAAATATTAACAAATCGCATGTTTAACATTATTCATTTTTGCATAATATGAATAACAAAGCGAACGATTGCATGTATAATATTGCACTTTCTCTTTAGCATAAAGTTATATTGTTGTTTTAGCAATAAAAAAGCGACTGATAAAAATGCATCTTCACATCATTTTAATTTAACGTCCAAAAATAAAGGCTGTTTCTATTGTATTTGGAAAGGTTTTCTTAAATTGTTGTGAACACAACAGTATTGGTCAGTGGACTGTATAAGTTTGAGACAACTGTTTGGGAAGAGACGACTTTATTAGATTTAACAATAGCGACAAATTGGTGATTTGATAATCACCAAAAAATCAGCTTCTGCAATCAAAAGGTAGCAATCTGCACGGCACTGCAGGATGATCACACGCACTTGACTTGACGTTAACGGCTCTCGCACGAATCACACCAGTAATCCGCTCTCAACTCGATCTCTCGATTCGACTCCTCAGCTTCAGATTTCACCGGTTTATATACGGAGCGTACGGACCTTGGGTCCACGATTTAGGACAAAGGAAATTTGGTTACCATTGTCTTGGAACCATCGTAGGCTGCCAGTGTGACGTATTTTGTTCACTTCTATGCTTCCAGCAAGCATTCCGGCTTTGCTGCGGTCGCGCCATGCCCATTCACCATTTCGGATGACCATGAAAATTATCCTAAAGTACCGGGGATGGCCTCCTTGACATGCATGGCTTTTGGGGGCAAATTTCTCTAGAAACTTACGTTTCCAACAATAATAATAAATGTTCATTAGCAATAGTGAAAAGACATTGCAATCAAGATCAGCCACACAAAAATGTGTTTAGGTAGTGCAAAAATAAAATACTTGAGAAATAAAAATTTGATTAACATCTGAATTATTTATTATCTTCGAATATTGGGTTTCAGACAACACTTAATACATTTTGCAGTAAAAGTTCTACAATTGAAAAATGTTATTTTTCGAAAAAGGTTATCATTTAAGAGTTGCACAATCAAATTCAAAATTAAGGGAACTAAGCAATAGTAATGGCATTAAAATACGTTAATAGTGAAGTCGTTGTCTTCAATTTTTCATTTTAAATAATACATTTATAAGTGAAATTAAATTCAGTATATGAAAAGACAATTTTTCCCAACATTGTTTTCCCTTAGAGTAGAAATATTCAAAATTAATTTTCTAATCGAAGTGCTTGATTGCTTTTGTAATGTGGGTGATTGAGTTTACTATACGCTATGACAAACAAAACGACAGCCGAGAAGAGAGTGAGAGTGACAACAACAACCGAGGGAAGTAAGGACAGTTACCGTTCGGTGATCACTTGACGATCATTAAGTACAGTATCTGAATCATTTATTACACTTTAATAATTGTATTTTGATCAGTTAATTCTCTTTAAATTGAAAATTTTCAATTAAGGAAAAAGATTCCAGCAAAACGTAAATTTATATTGTTTTTTAGAAATTATTAACTCAGTAAGTATTGTTAATAAAAAAACAGCAAATCGTTATTAATTATTACTTTTAAATTCACAAAATTTCTCATTGTTACCTAAGCATTAAATTATTAACTTTCATTAAAATGATTTTAATCTTCATTATTAACCGCGCAATAATTTGCATACATTAAACGCATACATTCAAGCAATAATAAGCAAATTATCACTGAATCACTAATCCGCAAATTCTCACTGTAAAACTGCCATATGAAAACAATGTTTTTTCTAAGAAAGCAAGTTCTTAAACATTCATTAATCAGTTATTATGACAATAATAAACAGGGGAGTAATTTAAGTGCAAAATAATAAGTAAATGTGTTTTAGAAATGATATCACTTCCTTGTGTTTAATTCATGAAAAATACAGACCGTTTTTCAAAGCTTTGAATGATAAATATCAACTTTACGTCAGCTTCACATGCATGACAGGATGAACAGTTTTTTAAGAAAATATATTTTATTTTATTAAATAATATGTATTAAACGTCAATAATGTTTCTAAGAATCATATAAACATAACTGTTGAAAAGCAAAATCTAATTTAGCATAGTTGAACCAATTCTAATGAAATTTATTAAATTAGGCGCAAATATGATTTAAAAAATATAAATAAATCAGAAGTAATAGCAGCTATTCAAATAATTATAATAGCAGAATTTATCATCTATGTGTATGTGTTTCTTTTATATTATTATGTTTTTTATATTATTGTAGCACAGAATATTTACAAATTTCCTTATGCATAGTATCAGATGTTGCAAAAATTATTTGTAATAAACATTCAGTATTCAAATATACTCAAAAATGCGTATAATTTACATTTCATACAGGGAAAACTATAAAAGTATTTGCTGTTTTTTATTAGTTAGAATGATTAGAATAGAATAAAGTCATAGTTAGAATCAGAAAATATTTCTTATGAAAAATGATCTTCAAGTTTTGCATTTTATTGGTATTTTTCTTCACCGTTAGCAAACCTCAGGTAACTACAACTAAAATATAAATATATAAAGCATTTGTAATAGCGTCTTATTAAACATTCTTGAAAGTTATAAACTAATTTATCATTCTTATGAACAGCTTTATAAAATTCTCAGATATTATGCTGCATAACTGAATTTAATCATCTCTTTAAAATTATTATTGTACATGATGAAAAAGGAGGAGAGACAGCAATACAGTTAATGGAACTCACTCTTCTGTAACCATTAAAAAACGAAATCAGATAATTTCTTTAAAAATGCCACATTCACAAATACCTATATGTTATGAAATGTGAATATCACATCGGGGTGAAATTTTGTAATTTTATAAGAACTTGTTTGACGATAAAATATACGTATGCATTCATCTACATCTGTTTATTATTTTAATCTGTTTGTAATACACGTAAATAATTGCAATTGTAAGAAGGAAAAGCAAAGAAAAGTTATTCATCAATTAGAAAAATTCAATTTTCAATTGTGTACAAATATAAATCAATGTATTCTATTGGTTGACAGGCAATCGAGACAGTATAAGAATAAAATTAAGCTGAAATTTGATTATATTGTAAATTTCTTCAAGTAAAGCAGGTAATGCTACAATAAAATTAAAAATGTGCAACTGTTCATTGTTTTCAAACAGAAAATACAAAAAATCGTTTTAATCTCAAAAACACGATACTTTAATTGGCAGGAACGATCTATTACCGCTCAAAGAATGAATGCTCTTGCGTGTATAGAAAAAATGAATTTAAGAGCAGGAATCCACTTTGGCAGCAATAGTGTTGAAACGTGCAAAAATATTCGCAAGTTTAATACAAACTGCAACAGCTGGTTCATATTTTTGTGAAATCTAAAATCACCATCAATATATGAATACAATTATAAACACAGTAACATACCGCATAAGGCTTGTCAACTGCACAGACAATATCTCCATTTTCAGGAATCAACCAATTTGTAACATCCTTCTCTAAACTACTAGCTTGCATATTAACATCTATAGGACTTGAAACAAGAAGTATATGTCTTCCAGGAATTTTACAATTTGCTTTCAATTTTTTATCCCGTCTTGACCATACTTTGATTGTCTTCTTCAACTGTTTCGATATTATTTTCTGATATATTTCTGAAAACATTTCAACATATATTTGGCATTCTGACAGCATTTCAACAAAAAAAGAATATATTTAATAAGCAAAATCGAATATGTAAAATTTTACATGCTAATTTGTTCCAGTAATAGAATAATTAACTCACGCGTTTCTCCCTAATTTACCCTTGTTTTAATAATTATATCATTTATAAAATGTATGAAAAGTTTCTTAAAATTAAATAATTACCATATTTTGATCGTTCAGATTTGCTGAATATTTGAACTGGAACCGAGGGATTTGCTTGTGTCTTAATGTTCTGTTTTGTTGAAAATGGTGGCTTCATAGCAGTTTCCCCGTTTAACACTTTTTTTAGTGAAGGTCTGCTGTCCAATTCTGCATCAGGAACGTCATTGTAATAGATAAATGGTGAAGCCAGCGATAAAGCAGTTGCTGAAATATATCAGTTCTATCATGCTTTGTTTGTTTTTTAAATTAAGCGTTATGTAATATGTAGTATGTCTACAGTTCAGTTAAAAGATGGCTGAACTGCTTGCGCACTGCATTTGTAGAAATCAATACTATTTTCAAGTTTCGTATTATTCATTCAGGGGAGCTGCTATAATGATAATATACATTGTTTTTATGTAGAAAAACTTTGTTTCATAATAATTCACATTTAATATTCATTTATTTAATATTCATAATTTCATAATAAAATGAACAAATATGAATTAATTCTTGAAATAATAATAATTTAGCNAATACAAACTGCAACAGCTGGTTCATATTTTTGTGAAATCTAAAATCACCATCAATATATGAATACAATTATAAACACAGTAACATACCGCATAAGGCTTGTCAACTGCACAGACAATATCTCCATTTTCAGGAATCAACCAATTTGTAACATCCTTCTCTAAACTACTAGCTTGCATATTAACATCTATAGGAGTTGAAACAAGAAGTATATGTCTTCCAGGAATTTTACAATTTGCTTTCAATATTTTATCCCGTCTTGTCCATACTTTGATCGTCTTTTTCAACTGTCTAGATATTATTCTCTGGTATATTTCTGAAAACATTTCAACATATATTAGGCATTCTGACAGCATTTCAACAGAAAAAGATTATATCTAATAAGCAAAATCGAATATGTAAAATTTTACATGCTAATCTGTTCCAATAATAGAATAATTAACTTACGCGTTTTTCCGGAATTTACACATGTTTTAATAATTATATCATTTATAAAATGAATGAAAAGTTTCTTAAAATTAAATAATTACCATATTTTGATCGTTCAGATTTGCTGAATATTTGAACTGGAACCGAGGGATTTGCTTGTGTTTTAATGTTCTGTTTTGTTGAAAATGGTGGCTTCACAGCAGTTTCCCCGTTTAACACTTTTTTTAGTGAAGGTCTGCTGTCCAGTTCTGCATCAGGAACGTCATTGTAATAGATAAATGGTGAAGCCAGCGATAAAGCAGCCGCTGAAATATATCAGTTCTATTATGCTTTGCTTGTTTTTTAAATTAAGCGTTATGTAATATGTAGTATGTCTACAGTTCAGTTAAAAGATGGCTGAAGTGCTTGCGCACCGGATTTATAGAAATCAGTAATATTTTCAAGTTTCGTATTATTCATTCAAGGACGCTGCTATTATGATAATATACATTGTTTTTATATAAAAAAACTTTGTTTCATAATAATTCACATTTAATATTCATTTATTTAATATTCATAATTTCATAATAAAATGAACAAATATGAATTAATTCTTGAAATAATAATAATTTAGCGCTAAATACATTTCTTTTATTTTATATGATTATTCTATCATATTTTTCATTCCTTTGATTGAAGATATTCATTCACGGAAGGAAAAAAATTTTTTTAAAGCAAAGTAGATAACGCAACTGACATTAAGTAGTATAAATTGAATAACTGTAATTCCTTGCATTCTCCTTCAGGGAGAAAGGTTCAGCTGATACTTATTAAAATTAACATTTTAATGTAAACAGACAAACCTATTGGTTCAATTTGAGATTCAGAAATTGAAAGACAAATCAATAAATGACCATTTGCATATTCTGATGCTGGAAATGTGTATGCCACTCTTGGTATTGGATAACCAGGTACAGTATGTACAATCCAAGCAGCTTCATCTGCTCCAGCACTAGTGTCTAATATTACAACACCTAAACATGCATAATTAACAGAAACTTTAACCTTCACCACCTCTCATGAAAACCTTTGCTATTTGATTTTGTTCTAACTCCTACCACGCTAGGTGCCACATTGTTATATGCAAAAAAATTTTTATTATTTTGGGCTGCAACGACACTTTCAAATGTTTTCCAAAATGAATGACCAGCACCGGCATCGAGATCTGCCGGATATCCCTCCCATGCCGCACCTTGTGGTGTCAGAAGGCTTCCTCTTTTTTGTCCAGGTGGTTTATATAAAATGGCCCTATAATTGGAAGATTGTTGTGATAAGTAATGTAACTCGTAATTACATTTAATAAAATAAGTTGATATCGTTTTGTGTTATAAAGCAAATTGCTGTTTGGATTGGGCGCTCATTCAGTGTTTTCTGCACTATCTACTTTAAAATAAACGGGTTGCTAATTCACCATTTGCATTTGAAAGCTTCTTTACAGATAATATTAACATTTTAAATTCTGTATTACGTATATCACTTGCAAGAAGAAATGTTCAATCAAGAAGCTGAGAATCGTATATTAATATTATGGCAAAATACTGCGCCTATTTGGGATTACAATTTCATTATTAATGATATTATATTCTGTAAACTGATCATTAAAAATGAGAAGGAATTTGCTTTCAAATTCTGTATAGATGAAATAACGAATTCTAATTTACAGTGATTGTGAAAAATATCAGTCACTGCTAAACTAAATCAATCAAAAAGTAATTTCTAATCAGACGCATGAAAATGTAATTCATTTTTAATAAATTGCACAGAACAAAGAATGCTTAACTGTTCGATAAGAATATTTTTCTATTAGTTGATGATGCTAAAAACTTTAAATTTATTAAACTTTGCTGCCGTTAATATTTATTATTCATTAATTCAAACGGAATCAGTTTATGTTATCGTAAGAAGAATTTTCAATAAATCATGCAAGAAAGAAAGAGAAAAGGCAGAGTATAACATACCAGTCTACACTCCCGCGTCCATTAGCTTGTTGACATTTCGATGTCTGAGCAGCGCAGAAATGAAAGATGCAATGAATCAATGATGTTAATAATGCTAATTTTTTCATCATATGAATCATTTGCTGATTTTATTATCAAAATGTTAATATTTATATGTCTCAATGAGTTTTGATTGTTTACGTAAATAATCTCTTTGAAAATCGAAGAAATATTTGCTTTCTCAGTTGATCATTGCATTTGTAAACAACTAAAAATGGTGTGTGTAATCCCTATTTCAATATTGATGAGCTAGATGTGTGATTTGATGTTATTAATAAAAGTAAATTTAAGTAAAGCTAATTGAAAATTAATTTTTGGATTGATTTAATATGTATTGCAACAACTGTTTTAATAAAAATCATAAAAGTTATCGAAAGCTATTTATTATAATTTATTTTGGAATTTAAGCAAGCATTTTTTCTCTATATATTCCCTGTAAAATGCCGATTCTGAAAGAGTGAGTATGACTCCCGACCAACGTTGTCTCTCGTTCACAGATGAGGGCTTATCAAGCAAAACTTAGTCGAAAGATCGCACCGTTTACTGTGGCATAAACGCTACACAAAAGTCATAAAACAGGCTAAGTACGTTCAGCGACGACTCAAACGTTCTACAGCGCTCTCTACCTCGTCTACAGTCCCCTATACTGCGTGGATTTTATGTTCCTGTACACGCTTCTTCCAACAGGCTCTCGTTTAGCACACTCAACGGGTGCTTAAGCAGACTGACTTATACACCGCTAACATGGCTCCATCTCAGATGTCACGTTTCCCCGCCAACAACAGCTGCTGTACTCTCTGCACTTGATCGTCCAGTGCCATATCCATGTTCTGAATCTACATTCTGATTTTACTGTAGTTTCTGAAAGTCAAGTTCGACTCAAAGACCACCGACGTTCTGTCTGACACAGCCTGTATTTTCCTGTGGCAAAGTTGACCAGAATGCACAATTTGCTTTGCATACATAGACGCACAAGAGATAACTGACAACACAGAGAAAGTAACGTAACAGACAACATTTTGGTCATATACGTTCTTAACTGCCATTATTTTGTGCATAATGAATAACACCTGATATCATTAATAATAAGTGATATTTTACATTTACGGCAAGAAATGATTACACCAAGAATAACGTGCTTCATAGATAACTGTCTGCCTTACTGCAGCAGAAGATGCCGTTTTGGATGCGGCCGACGACAACCGCTGCAGCTAAACGAGAGATCGCTAACAAAGTACGCCAGTTGTTGCTGCCACTTGCATAACAGTCCAGTTCTGCTAGTAGCTGCAGATAATCTGTATTTCCAAACAAAAGAGCAGCATTCATACTAATACTCTAGAGTTGTATAGTTTCCGTAGCAGCCTATTATATCAAATTTATAACGTAGTATTTACTAACATCCACACATTGTCAACATATGGAAACATAAACTGTATCATATTTGAAGCATCATTATTTCTTTTATTCACAAAAAACTCAGAAAATTGTAACTTTCATAAATAGCTTGTAATCTGGAGTGAGGTCGTTGGACGCCGAATAAAATTTGGGATAGTCTTCTTTGTCAGAATTTTTTCCGCGTTTTCTTATATTTTGTTGGATGTCGACTTTTCATTAATTGCTAATGGCATAACTTCTCATTGCATTTTCATGGTGTAATAAAATTGATTCTTTTGTCTTACTCAGGGGTAGCCAAAGTGGTCGATATCGACCCGTTGGTGTCGATGAGACTATCTAAGGTGTCGACAGAGGCTTAAGGGTCGAATGGGAGTCGATGAACTCCGGGATTAAATATGAACTTTGAAATCCCACCTGAGGAATTTATTTCCTGGAGAACCATTTTGTAACAATAATTTATACTTTTCTTTACTATCAACGGACACTACAAAAAATTAATTTTACGGGGCCGAAGTGCGCGATGCTAAGGGAATTTTCGACTTCAGGATAAATTTTCACTACCTTTTCTTACTGGTCGTTTAACGCTTGTTTCCACCAGTTAGACAAAGTACGGCTTTGTTCTATGAGTTTGATAAATGTATTGCATAGGCATTTGTCAGATATTTTTCGCGTCTTTCGTAACATCAGATGAATTGGTAAAGGCGATTTTAGTACAAAGCTAAATGATAAATTGTGCACAGTTTCTTGGGGTGGACGTCCACATGACAGCGAGTGTAGCTGCGCTTTAATTCTGGACATAATGGCGAGTGCTGATGCAAAGAAGAAGTGCAGACAATATTCGCAAGAATATTTGAAATTTGGTTTCATAGCTTCTTTTTCTAATGAAACCATGCCAATGTGCCTGCTATATCAAAAGGTTTTCAGTAACGATGCCATGAAGCCTTCAAAGATGAAAGACTACCTCGAAAAAGGATTCACCCTGATAAGAAAAACAAAGATATTGAGTTTTTTGAGGTGCTGGAAAAAAATCAGAAATCAATCGAATTTGAAGGCGTTTTTTAAAGCGCCTGGTATTGTTGATTGTGAAGGAGGATTGAAGGCATCAATACAGCATCTCCCTTAATATAGCAAAGAAAGTACAGTCGTATACCATTGGTGAGGAGATCGTTATACCAGCTATTAAGATGAATTAACGTAAAGGTAAAATGAATCTGATCGAGAATCAGAAATTGTGAAAAGGGTAAAGGATACCTTATAATGAAGAAGTTTATTATTAATAGTATTTATTTTATGAGCTTGGGGGTCGATGAGGCGTCGAGGAAAACCATAGGGGGTCGATGATGCAAAAAATTTTCCTAACCCTGCTCTAACTATTCACTGATTCAAATTATTCTATTTTTATTTGCTACAATATGTTTCATTTCATTGGTCCAAATATTTGATTACGTAATATTGCTAAAGTGGCGTAACTGTTATCAAAAATCATGAGGTTTTCTCATTTATATAATAACTGCTTTTCTTAAAATGTTTGTTTTCCATTGCACACTTTACAGTGATCAGTGTTTGTAATACTATTAAAAAATCTTTTTCTGTATTTCATTATAATGGTAATTCAGTAAAGTTTAATAAAATGAAATAGCAATAGGTCAACAAATCAGAAAAATAATTTTTTTATTTTTCAATATTTAACAACCAATAAAAACTGTAAGTAACAGATAATGATATGAATAATAAACAGCAGTGAATAACATACAATAACAACAATAATAAGTAACAATAAGTAAAATAAACAAATATGGGTGATGAATATTAACAAAGTGGAAGTACCGGAAAAGAAAAGAAAACAATAAAGTATGATAGAAATATAATACAAATCCACTTCTTGGATAGCGGCATTAAATCGACTCCGGAGCTGGATGCAATAAAGCTTCGAGAAACTGCTCCAACGTATACCTGCCTTTGGGGTATTCATCCATATCTGTAATTTAGTTTTATTAATTACGTCAAATAATGCATCAAGCTCACTACTTAATTGCGGATTATGCACACTGATTTCTGGAGTTGTTTATAAGTACATTTATCAACTGAAAAAGCAAATATTTCTAAAAGTTTACAAGCTACTATTTGCGTAAACAATTCGAAACACTGTGAGATTTGAAAATTAAGTGAGAATCATCTGCCAACATTTTGACAATAAGATGACCTATGCATAAAATGAAAGTAACATTATTGACATTGCTGATTTTTTGCATTTTTCATTTCTGCATTTCTCAAACATCGAAATGTCAACGAGCTGATGGAGGAGGTGATATAGATTGGTATGCGATTTGAAAATTTTTATCTTATATTAACACTGTATAATCAGTATATCTTTGTGAATAACATTAGTATTTATTAAAAAAATTAATAATTAATAGTGAAGACAACAGAATCACTTTTTTTATTTTTTAATGCTCTCCAAGTATTCATGCCCACCAAACGGGTTTATGCTATGGCTGCATTATAGCACCAAAACATATTTCTTACTACATGTGAATCTGAACATATTTTGAAAACTCTTGTTAAACGCTTTCTGCCATTTTACACAGAAGGCAAAAATTTACTTTATGTCATTCATCACCGAGTAACTGTACATAAACTTTTTACCAACTTTTGATTATACTTCATTTATGTTTCATTTACATTGGNTAGTATAAATTGAATAACTGTAATTCCTTGCATTCTACTTCAGGGAGAAAGGTTCAGCTGATACTTATTAAAATTAACATTTTAATGTAAACAGACAAACCTATTGGTTCAATTTGAGATTCAGAAATTGAAAGACAAATCAATAAATGACCATTTGCATATTCTGATGCTGGAAATGTGTATGCCACTCTTGGTATTGGATAACCAGGTACAGTATGTACAATCCATGCAGCTTCATCTACTCCAGCACTAGTGTCTAATATTACAACACCTAAACATGCATAATTAATAGATACTTTTACCTTTACCACCTGCCATGAAAACCTTTGCTATTTGATTTTGTTCTAACTCCTACCACGCCAGGTGCCGCATTGTTATATGCAAAAAATTTTTTATTATTTTGGGCTGCAACGACACTTTCAAATGTTTTCCAGAATGAATGATCAGCACGGGCATCGAGATCTGCCGGATATGCCTCCCATGCCGCACCTTGTGGTGTCAGAAGGCTTCCTCTTTTTTGTCCAGGTGGTTTATATAAAATGGCCCTATACTTGGAAGATTGTTGTGATAAGTAATGTAACTGGTAATTACATTTAATAAAATAAGTTGATATCGTTTTGTGTTATAAAGCAAATTGCTGTTTGGATTGGGCGCTCATTTAGTGTTTTCTGCACGATCTACTTTAAAATAAACGGGTTGCTAATTCACCATTTGCATTTGAAAGCTTCTTTACAGATAATATTAACATTTTAAATTCTGTATTACGTATATCACTTGCAAGAAGAAATGTTCAATCAAGAAGCTGAGAATCGTATATTAATATTATGGCAAAATACTGCGCCTATTTGGGATTACAATTACATTATTAATGATATTATATTCTGTAAACTGATCATTAAAAATGAGAAGGAATTTGCTTTCAAATTCTGTATAGATGAAATAACGAATTCTAATTTACAGTGATTGTGAAAAATATCAGTCACTGCTAAACTAAATCAATCAAAAAGTAATTTCTAATCAGACGCATGAAAATGTAATTCATTTTTAATAAATTGCACAGAACAAAGAATGCTTAACTGTTCGATAAGAATATTTTTCTATTAGTTGATGATGCTAAAAACTTTAAATTTATTAAACTTTGCTGCCGTTAATATTTATTATTCATTAATTCAAACGGAATCAGTTTATGTTATCGTAAGAAGAATTTTCAATAAATCATGCAAGAAANCTAATACACAGACAGCACAGAACACACGCACACTCTACTCAGGCTTTTTCGTAACTAAACTTCCTCGTCAATTCCGCGTTCGTCTGGCTGTTGTCCGCCCAGCCAATCAGGTTTCTCTTGGCCTCCGAGTTCGCCTGTAGGCGTCGCTTTGCTCCGCCATCTATAACACAATTTACTCGTAACGTTTGTTGTGAATGACATTCCACTGCTGCTTTTCTCAGGATTAATATTTGGTAAAGAAGTATTGGTTAGAGTTTTGCAAAAAGCAAAAAATTTCATATTTATATAGAAGTGAATTGTTGGTGTTTTCATGCAAAAGTGATGACAAAAACGTCTGAAGGTGCATTCAATATTTAAAAATACATTAATTTTTGATCTGCATGGGTATGTATTTAATTAACATCCGATGGACAAAATGAAGGTCATTGGAATGTGTTGAACCTTCTTTACCAGTCCTTCCACTCGATAAAGCTGTAGACAAATTCAATGTGACCATTAGGAAATGATAAATGTGATAACAGGCAAATGTATCAGAATAAAGAGATATCGACATGTCAGAAAAAGTAAAATCTGTTCTTGTAAAATTTTGTCATTTTCCATAACCCTTTGTATTAAATGTACATGTGCCTAAATTATATAATATAGTTTTAATTCATTTTTTATTGCGATATATTGTTATTCATATTTCTGTAGTAAGCATTACACACAAATTTCATATTTCATGTCTGAAAATATAAGTCTATGATTTTCCAAATTATTTAATATGCATAATATCATCCACTGAAAATTCAGTTGCAAATGATGCAGAAGCAGATTAACATTTTCACCTAAAAATATCAATTTCCCCCATATTATTTATTTGTAAAACAGATGTACACAGTAGATTCAATTTATGAAGTACCAAATGCTAAACGTAAGTTTTTTTTTGCAAATACCATAAATTTTCAAATCAAAGGATTTGTTTCATATTCATATACTTTTATTACAAAATCAATTTCCGATAAGATTTCCTTTCAAAATGATCATTTGTAAATTCATCTGATATTTCAAAGAAGCAAATGCACTTATCTACCTTTATTTATTTGCTTAATTTATTTACAATTCATGTAAACAATTACAAATGCAAGAAAAAGCAAAGAAAGGTGAAGAAATAATAAGAGAAAATCAACTTGGATTTATTTGTCAGTAGATGTTATTTTGTTATTCTATAGGTTTCCAGGAAATTGAGATAAGTTTGAAAAAGAAATTAGATTGAAGGTTATTAGCAGTGCACATAGTAAGCAGTAAATTATGCATAACTATCATAAAACTTTTACCTAATATGTGAGTATCCATCGTTTTCAAACGTAAAATATGAAAAACTGTTTTAGTGACAAAAAACATGATACTCTTATTGACAACACTAGTTTATTACCGATAAATTAAAACCAGCTTTGAATAAATTGAATTTAAGAGCAGGAATCCACTTTGGCAGCAATAGTGTTGAAGCGTGCAAAAATATTCGCTTGTTGAATACAAACGGCAACGGCTGGTTCATACTTTTGTGATATCTAAAAATCACCATTAATATATAACAAAAATTATAAAACACCGTAACATGCCGCATAAGGCTTGTCGACTGCACAGAAAATATCTCCATTTTCAGGAATCAACCAATTTGTAACATCCTTTTCTAAACTACTAGCTTGATTATCAACACTTATAGGACTTGAAACAAGAAGTATATGTCTTCCAGGAATTTTACAATTTGCTTTCAATTTTTTATCCCGTCTTGACCATACTTTGATCGTCTTTTTCAACTGTTTCGATATTACTTTTTGGTATATTTCTGAAAGCATTTCAAGGAATAGTAGCGCAAAATGTTAAAATGTCTTCGCAATAAGAAAGTGTGTGTAAAGTTAAAAATTAGAATTTATAGTAATAACACAATTATTAATTTATACATTTTGTCCGTATTTGCCCTTATTTTAAGGGTTTCATTATTTCGTTGCATTTCTGTAAATTTTGAAAAATTTCCTAAAAATAAAATAGTTACCATATTTAGATCGTTCTGATTTGCTGAATACTTGAACTGAAATTACTGGAGCCCCTTGTGTTACAATGTTCTGCTTTGTTAAAAATGGTGGTTTGATAGCAGTTTCTCCNGTGTTTTTGAGATTAAAACGATTTTTTGTATTTTCTGTTTGAAAACAATGAACAGTTGCACATTTTTAATTTTATTGTAGCATTACCTGCTTTACTTGAAGAAATTTGCAATATAATCAAATTTCAGCTTAATTTTATTCTTATACTCTCTCGATTGCCTGTCAACCAATAGAATACATTGATTTATATTTGTGCACAATTGAAAATTGAATTTTCTTAATTGATGAATAAATTTTCTTTGCTTTTCCTTCTTACACTTGCAATTATTTACATGCATTACAAGCAAATTAAAATAATAAAGAGATGTAGATGAATGTATACGTATATTTTATTGTCAAACAAGTTCTTACAAAATTATAAAATTTTACACAGATGTGATTTCACAATTCATAACATATAGGCATTTGTGAATGTGATATTTTTAAAGAAATTATCCGATTTTGCTTTTTATGGCTACGGAAGAGTAAGTTCCATTAACTGTATTGCTGTCTCTCCTCCTTTTTCATCTTGTACAATAATAATTTTAAAATAAAGAAATGATTAAATTCAGTTATGGATGCTTAATATCTGAAGATTTTATAAAGCTGTTCATAAGAATGATAAATTAGTTTATAACTTTCAAGAATGTTTAATAAGACTCTATTACAAATGCTTTATATATTTATATTTTAGTTGTAGTTACCTGAGCTTCGCTAACGGTGAAGAAAAATACCAATAAAATGCAAAACTTGAAGATCATTTTTTATAAGAAATATTTTCTGATTCTAACTATGACTTTATTCTATTCTAATCATTCTAACTAATGAATAACAGCAAATACTTTTATACTTTTCCCTGTATGAAAAGTAAATTATACGCATTTTTGAGTATATTTGAATACTGAATGTTTATTACAAATAATTTTTGCAACATCTGATACTATGCATATGGAAATTTGTAAATATTCTGTGCTACAATAATATAAAAAACATAATAATATAAAAGAAACACATACACATAGATGATAAATTTTGCTATTATAATTATTTGAATAGCTGCTATTACTTCTCATTTATTTATATTTTTCAAATAATATTTGCGCCTAATTTAATAAATTTCATTACAATTTGTTCAACTGTGTTAAATAAGATTTTGCTTTTCAACAGCTGTGTTTATATTATTCTTAGAAACATTATTGACATTTAATACATATTATTTAATAAAATAAAAAATATTTTCTTAAAAAATTGTTCATCCCGTCATGCATGTGAAGCTGACGTCAATTTGATATTTATCATTCAAAGCTTTGAGAAACGGTGGATATTTTTTTATGAATTAAACACAAGGAAATAATATTTTCTGTAAAACACATTTACATATTATTTTGCACTTAAATTACTCCCCTGCTTATTGTTACCCATAATAACTGATTAATGAATGTTTAAGAACTTGCTTTCCTAGAAAAACCATTGTTTTCTTATTGCAGTTTTACAGTGAGAATTTGCGGATTAGTGATTCAGTGATAATTTGCTTATTACTGCATGAATGTATGCGTTTAATGTGTGCAAATTATTGCGCAGTTAATAATGAATATTAAAATCATTTTAATGAAAGTTAATAATTTAATGCTTAGGTAAAAATGAGAAATTTTGTGAATTTAAAAGTAATAATTAATAGACGTTTTGTTTTTTTTATTAGCAATACTTACTGAGTTAATAATTTCTAAAAAACAATATAAATTTACGTTTTGTTGAAAATTTTTCGTTTAAAGAGAATTAACTGATAAAAATACAATTATTAAAGCAATTATAAACACTACGATTAGAAAATTAAATTTGAATATTTCTGCTCTTAGGGAAAACAATGTTGGGAAAAATTGCGTTTTCATATACTGAATTTCATTTCACTTATAAATGTATTTTATAAAATCAAAAATTGAAGACAACGACTTCACTATTAACGTATATTAATGCCATTACTATTGCTTAATTCCCTTAATTTTGAATTTGTTTGTGCAACTCTTAAATGATAACCTTTTTCGAAAAATAACATTTTTCATTTGTAGAACTTTTACTGCAGAATGTAATAAGTGTTGTCTGATACCCAATATTCAAGGATAATAAATAATTCGGTTGTTAATCAATTTTTTATTTCTCAAGTATTTTATTTTTGCACTACCTAAACACATTTTTGTGTGGCTGATCTTGATTGCAATGTCTTTTCACTATTACTAATGAACATTTATTATTATTGCTGGAAACGTAAGTTTCCGGAGAAATTTTCCCCCAAAAGCCATGCATGTCAAGAAGGCCATATCCGGCACTTTTGGATAATTTTCATGGTCATCCGAAAGAAAATTGAATTTAGAATTAAATTTAGAATTTTGAATAAAATTTAGAAATTGGTGTACCACATTCAAAAAATTGGTAAATATTTGAACTGCCCTAATGATCGAAAATGTCTTTCATAAATTTTCAAAAATCATTAAAAACTAATTCGTGTTTCAATAAGTAATTCTTTTCGAACATCAAAAAATACTGTATTCTTAAAAGATAAAAACTATTTTGCACTGAAATGCTGTAATATTGAAAAGCCCTTTATACAAATTTGCATAAATCAGATTTTGAATTTTTATTTATTGTATCATCATTATATACAGTGATACTCAAAGTCAACAATATATGACTATTGCAATGAAAAATGATTATTGAGCATAGATATTTCAATTAGAACTGTAATTGAAGTGGGTACAATAAAGATAGTTGCTTTACCTGAAAATCTTACATAATACTATAACATCATTTCATGATTGTATCTCGTATATTGCTTGCGTTCTGTCTAATAAAAATCTGCTTTTGAGTGAATCATAACAGTGATGCAGTAAAGAGGAATTATGAAACAGGAAAATCTTCAGAACAAGCATCCGCTGCAGAGAGACTAATTCATAAAACCGAAGGAAGTAAAAACATCGTCAACCTACAGTGGAATAGTTTGTTACTTTGAACAGCTTGGCAAAATATTTACGGTGCATTGCAATGTAAAGCAGTTAATACCGCACTGCATAAAGAAATGCATCCATATTCGCTAATATAAAATGTAAAGTATTGTGATTCTATGCCATCAAAAATATCGACAAAAAGAACGCGCAGGAACATATTACAGTAGATGTAAAAGTGTCACGTCACCAGTGTGCGTGCGTAGGTGTGTTCCCGCGTTCTCTTGGTGTGCATTGTCTCTCTGCGTGTGTAATCTCATGTGCGCTATACATTAGCTTGGTATTGTATTGTCATTAAAAGTACAGTCTCTGCATATATCAATCAGTTCACATAAACAACATAAAACATCACGGTTAGCCAGTTCAGAATAGTAGATTAACAGATAATAATTTCAGAAAGAACTTAAAGTTATATGAAAGGTGAAAAGAATGTACCGCATTTATGAAATGCAAAAACGAAAAAGTTTTTTCATATGAACTCGCTTTAATGTTAAAACCATGATACTCTACTTGGCAGAAACGATTCATCATTGTTTAAAAAAAGAATGCTGATGCCTGTTTGGTGAATTTGAAATTAAGAACAGGAATCAACTTTGGCAGCAATAGTGTTGAAACGTGCAAAAATATTCGCTTGTTGAATACATACTGCAGCAGCTGGTTCATATTTTTGTGATATCTAAAAATCACCATCAATATATCAATAAAATTATAAACACAGTAGCATACCGCATAAGGTTTGTCAACTGCACAGAAAATATCTCCATTTTCAGGAATCAACCAATTTGTAACATCCCTTTCTAAACTACTAGCTTGGTTGCCAACACTTATAGGACTTGAAACAAGAAGTATATGTCTTCCAGGAATTTTACAATTTGCTTTCAATTTTTTATCCCGTCTTGACCATACTTTGATCGTCTTTTTCAACTGTCTAGATATTATTTTCTGGTATATTTCTGAAAACATTTCAAAGCGAAATAGCGCAAAATGCTAAAATATATCAGCAATAAGAAAAAGTATGTGAAATTACAAATTCAAATTTTTGATAATTACTCAATAAATAATTTATGCGCTTTGTCCATCCGTGCTCATATTTTATGGGTTTAACAGTTTTGCAAATTTTAAAATATCTTTCTACAAATAAAATAGTTACCATATTTTGATCTTCCGGATTTGCTGAATATTTGGACTAAAACTGGGTCACGTGCTTGTGTTTTAATGGTTTGTTTTGATGAAAAAGGTGGACGGATAGGAGTTTCTCCATTCAGTAGCTTTTTTAGAGTTGGTCGGGTACTTACTTCTGCATCAGGAACATCATTGTAATAAATGAATGGTGATGCCACAAATAAAGCAGCTGCTGAAATATATCTATTCCGTTATGCTTAGTTTAATTTATAAATTCAGTGAAAAGAAGCTTATGATATTCCTATTGTTCAGGAAATAAATTAGTAAATTCCTTCCCTAATAAAATTTTCACAAAGCTTTTTGTTATTCTTAGATGGATTTGTCCTTAGCTTTGTTATTATTGCAACAGTGTACTTTTTTGCTATAAAAAGCATTTCTTGTAATGAATTGTAAATTCAATGAAAGGGAAGTAATTTTTAAAGTAATACAAATTGGAGAATAAATAACGAGATCTCTTCTCTTCTTGTTATCTTCATTGAAAGAAAGAAAGATTTTTTAAAACAAAGTGGGTACAAGAACTGAAATTAAAAAAATCAATCTTGTAAAAAATTGAATAACTGCAATCACATTCATTGTCTTTCAAGATTCAATTACGTCAAATTAAAATTAAAACTTCAATATAAGTAAACAAACCAATAGGTTCAATTTGGGATTCAGCAATTGTAAGACAAATTAATAAGTGACCATTAGCATATTCTGATGCTGGAAATGTGTATGCCACTTTTGGCTTTGGATAACCAGGTACTGTATGTACAATCCAAGCAGCTTCATCTGTTCCAGCACGAATATCCAATATTACAACACCTAAAGATGCATGACTAATGGCAACTTTTACATTTACCATCTCTCATAAAGACCTTTGCTATACGATTTTGTTTTGACTCCTATCACACCGGTTGCTGCATTGTTATATGCAAAAAAACTTTTATCCGGATGATTTTGAGCAACACTTTCTAATGCTTTCGCAAATGAGTGACCTGCATCCCTCTCAAGGTCTTGAGGATTATCTGCCCATGCATCTCCTGGCGGTACCAAAATTTTGCCTCTTTTTTCTCCAGGTGGTTTGTATAAAATGGCCCTATAATTATAAGTTCATTTGGATACATTGTTTTATTATTACTTTTAATATTTACTCTTTATGAAATAAATGTTTGTGTAGTTTTTATTATTATGAACAATTCTAGCATTGTCTGTTAATTTCGTGCTTTTATGCCATCTATTTATAGCATATCGATAGCTATGTTTTATCCGCAGATTTTGCATTTGATTGCATCTTTACAGATAACCCAAAGGAATTTCAAAAAAGTATAATATAATAATAAAAGTACGGTTTATGCATATATGCATTTATTGATTTATTTTTCTTTATATTTTTAGTATGCAATAAGAATTACTATCGTTGAAAACTAGAGCTTCTGAAAGTTCATTGCCTTATAAGCTTGATTCAAACAAGGCGAAACTAAAATTCAAGACGTTACAAACCTTAATTTACACATCGCTTTATTAAATTGTGAACAATGATGTAAATTACAAAGCTAATATAAGCTCAGTGCCAATGTAGTGAAATACAGTTTAGAAGAAATAGTATTCCTAGGTTACACTTAAGTTTCAAAAGTAATAATGTCATGTACATTAAACAATATTTAAAATAAAAAAATAAAAGAATTTGTTTCAAAATTAATAATTATTCCACCACACAGAATATAATGACAAATTCAAATTCACAGTTGCTGTGAAAAATATCAGTTGAGGTCATACATTATTAATAAAAAGAAATTTATTTGCAACCAATCAGACATCAGCTATTGCAGATGATCAAAGTAAACAATGAAAACTTGCTTGATTTGCATTTGGATGAATTACTTGAAAAGCGTCATAAATTAAATTACGGTACTTTCATTTCTAAAGTATTTATTATCAATTAATTTAATTACAATTAAAATTATTCAAAAATAATTCTTTTTACTCAAAAAGTTATTTTCAAAAATATTGCTCGCGAATAAGTTAATGTGGCGAATAACTCACCAATCTGCTTCCCCATTTCCAGCAGCCACTTGGCATTTCGATGTTTGAGCACTGCAGAATTGAAATATGCATAGCATCAATGATGCTAATAATGCTAATTTTTTAATGAAACGCATTGCTGATCTTATTGTCAAAATGCAGGGCTAGGCTATTTCACACTTAATATTCTCATCTCAATGAGTTTCGAATAGCTTATATAAATTGTCGTTTGTGAAATTTTCGAGATATTTGTTTTATCAATTGAGAATTACATTTGTAAACAAACTCCAAAAATCAACATTCAGATGTCGATATGCTTGATGTGTCGCTTGATGTTATTAACAAAGCTGATAATGAAACAGATTATTTTAGTAAAAGAAATGTAATTTCTGGATTAATTTAATATGTGTTGCAAAAAATTATTTTCAAAAAGCAATAAATATCATAAAAATCTGAGCATAATAATTCCTTTTCAAATTTAAGAAGCTGTTATTTCTATGCTTTATATTAGTAACAATAAATGCAATCGCTGACACAGTTTGTTTTCAGCATCTCTGAATGACATCCCACTGCTGCTTTTCTCAGGATTAATTTTTGGTAAAGTAGTATTGGTTAGAGTTTTGCAAAAAGCAAAAATTTAATATTTATATAGCAGTGAATTGTTAGTGTTTTCATGCAAAATTGTTGACAAAAACGTCTGAAGGTGCATTCAATATTTAAAAATACATTAATTTTTGATCTGCATGGGTATGTGTTTAATTAACATCCGATGGACAAAATGAAGGTCATTGGAATGTGTTGAACCTTCTTTACCAGTCCTTCCACTCGATAAAGCTGTAGACAAATTCAGTGGGCCCATTAAAAAATGATAAATGTATTAACAGACAAATATATCAGAATAAAGAGATATCGACATGTTACAAAAAGTAAATCTGTTCTTGTAAAATTGTGTCATTTTCCATAACCCTTTGTATTAAATGTACATGTGCCTAAATTATATAATATAGTTTTAATTCATTTTTTATTGCGATATATTGTTATTCATATTTCTGTAGTAAGCATTACACACAAATTTCATATTTCATGTCTGAAAATATAAGTTTATGATTTTCCAAATTATTTAATATGCATAACATGATCCACTAAAAATTTAGTTGCTAATGATGCAGAAGCAGATTAACATTTTCACCTAAAAATATCAATTTCCCCCATATTATTTATTTTTAAAACAGATGTACACAGTAGATTCAATTTATGAAGTACCAAATGCTAAACGTATGATTTTTTGCAAATACCATAAATTTTCAAATCAAAGGATTTGCTTCATATTCATATACTTTTATTACAAAATAAATTACCGATAAGATTTCTCTTCAAAATGATCATTTGTAAATTCATTTGACAACTCAAAGAAGCATATGCACATATCTACCTTTATTTATTTGCTTAATTTATTTACAATTCATGTAAACAATTACAAATGCAAGAAAAAGCAAAGAAAGGTGAAGAAATAATAAGAGAAAATCTACTTGGATTTACTTGCCAGTAGATATTATTTTGTTATACTATAGGATGCCAGGAAATTCAGAGAAGTATGAAAAAGAAATTAAATTGAAGGTTATTAGAAGTGCAGATTGTAAGCAGTAAATTATGCATAACTATCATAAAACTTTTACGTAATATGTGAGTATTTCAAACATAAATTATGAAAAACTGTTTTAGTGACAAAAAACATAATTCTCTTATTGACAACAGTAGTTTATTACCAATAAATTAAAATCAGCTTTGAATAAATTGAATTTAAGAGCAGGAATCTACTTTGGCAGCAATAGTGTTGAAACGTGCAAAAATACTCGCTAGTTCAATACAAACTGCAACAGCTGGTTCATATTTTTGTGATGTCTAAAAATCATCATTAATATATAATTAAAATTTTAAAACACAGTAACATACCGCATAAGGCTTGTCGACTGCACAGAAAATATCTCCATTTTCAGGAATCAACCAATTTGTAGCATCCTTTTCTAAACTACTAGCTTGATTATCAACACTTATAGGACTTGAAACAAGAAGTATATGTCTTCCAGGAATTTTACAATTTGCTTTCAATTTTTTATCCCGTCTTGACCATACTTTGATCGTCTTTTTCAACTGTTTCGATATTACTTTTTGGTATATTTCTGAAAGCATTTCAAGGAATAGTAGCGCAAAATGCTAAAATGTCTTCGCAATAAGAAAGTGTGTGTAAAGTTAAAAATTAGAATTTATAGTAATAACACAATTATTAATTTATACATTTTGTCCGTATTTGCCCTTATTTTAAGGGTTTCATTATTTCGTTGCATTTCTGTAAATTTTGAAAAATTTCCTAAAAATAAAATAGTTACCATATTTAGATCGTTCTGATTTGCTGAATACTTGAACTGAAATTACTGGAGCCCCTTGTGTTACAATGTTCTGCTTTGTTAAAAATGGTGGTTTGATAGCAGTTTCTCCGTTGAGTAGCTTTCTTAATGTAGGTCTAGTTTTCACTTCAGTTTCCGGAATATCGTTGTAATGGATGAATGGCGAAGCCATAAATAAAGCAGACGCTGAAACACAGACACACACACACACACACACACACACACACACATATATATATATATATATATTATTATAGCAAGATATATATATATATATATATATATATATAAATCTTGCTATAATTTCATTATTTTTCAAATTAAGCGTTAAATAATATCTACTATGCATAGAATGTGGTATAATGACTGCTGAAATTTTTCTATGCCACATCTTTAGAAAACAGCAATGCTTTCAAGATTTTTATTATTCAAGCATGCATTTACAATAATTTTTTTATTGCTACAGAATAATTGGCGATTATTGAAATTATATCTTTTTACAAATAATTCATACGAATACAGATGAATACGAAAAGCGATTAATTCGTAAATAAATAAAAATGTGATGTGCCACATGTTTAACTATGTGACTGATTTTCTTCCACATTTTTCATTTCTTTTCATCTTCATTGATAGTGTAAGACATTTTAAAAATCTCAGTAGATCAAGAAACTCAAATTAATAATAGAATCTATCTTGTCATAGAAATTGAATAGTTGCTATTTTTTGCTATCTCGTTCAGAGAAAACATTATTTTGTATAGTATTAAAATTCATACTTCAATGTAAGCAAACAAACCTATTGGTTCAATTTGATATTCATCAATTGTAAGGCAGATCAACAAATGACCATTTGCATATTCTGATGCTGGAAATGTGTATTGTACTTTTGGTTTTGGATAACCAGGTACTGTATGAACAATCCAAGCAGCTTCATCTCTTGGAGCTGTAGTGTCTAATATTACAACACCTAAACATGCAAAATTAATGGCAACGTTTTTTTACAAAATTCTGCAAACACCTTTGCTATTCGATTTTGTTTTAACACCTACTACTCCAGCTGCAGCATTGTTATATGCAAAGAAATTTTTATTTGGATGAGTTCCAGTGACACTCTCTAATGCTTTTCTAAAAGAATGATCACCAGCATTATTGTCAAGATCTCGTGGATATGCAGCCCATGCCGGTGCCGGTGGTACTAGAATTTTTCCTCGTTTTTCTCCAGGTGGTTTGTATAAAATCACCCTATAATTTCAATGTCAATCATACATACATATTTCAACGCGGTATTGCTTTTGATGAATTAAAATTTAAGTCGCTTATATTATTTCCTATTCTGCTTATAAGCTGATGATAATTTCATGTTTTTTATATTTTTTTATTTTACTATTCGTTTTATATTTCTTTACTACATACTTTCTATTATTAATAATTTTTATTTTTGTTACTTATATTGCTTGTTACAACAGAGCGGTAATGTATATTTGTCGCATTACATGCATCAAAGCATGTTATATGTAGGTAATAGTAGATAAATTCAAACAATTCAAAAAAACAAATTTATTAAATGCTTATGAAATGAAATTTGATGACTAATTTACTATAGACACTGCACTTTTTCTGAATTGGAATTTTATTATCATTTGCATCGTCCAATGTAAATGAAACATAAATGAAGTATAATCAAAAGTTGGTAAAAAGTTTATGTACAGTTACTCGGTGATGAATGACATAAAGTAAATTTTTGCCTTCTGTGTAAAATGGCAGAAAGCGTTTAACAA